>BMAC01000690.1:122208-132363 GCA_014905375.1 Phtheirospermum japonicum | reverse complement strand
TAAAGAAAAATGAAAATAAAGATTCTGAAAACGAAGCCAAATTAACGGGAAACATAAAAAAAACCAAACCAAAAACTAAAATTAAAAAATAATAAAAGAAAACTATAATTACTTATGCCACTTTTTCTTCTAATTTTTTTATTTTAAGGTGAGAGTTCTTTATATAATATTTTGATTTTTCATTATTCTATTCCATTTTGTGTTTTTTTTTTTTTTCGTTTTCTCGATCAATGCATCACAACCTGACACAAATTTATATTATATAAAAACCCAAAACAATATCGACAATGCACTTCTTGGAAGAAAATAAAAGAATTATTGTGTTATTTCATAGCATGATATGCATTTTTTAACATACGCAACATCTTTTAAGTGTCGCTAAGAAAATAAATACTAGAAAATGCCTTGAAATATTATACACACACACACACACACACAACACACACACACACACACACACACACATATATATATATATATATATATATATATATATATATATATATATATATATATATATATATATATATATATGTATAGTTATCAAAGCGAGGTTTCGATCCCCGGACCTGTGAGCTATGTGCTCACCACGCTTCCACTGTGCCACTCTGATTTTTTATTTTGATTTCACACAAAATTATATCTATATGAAGCTCTTGTGTATATTATCAAAATTCTTATTTATTATTTAAAATTTAAAAATATTATATTTATCTGAGACTCTACTTCCAAATACAACTTTTAATATAAAAATAAAAGTAGAAGAAAAATAAATATATTATAAATCATTCAACCACTTTATATAAATATACTTTTATAGATCATAAATGATTCATATCTCACTAGGTATAAAATTAAATCATAATTAGTTGATTTATAATTACCAAGAAATCGTAATTAAGGGTGCAATTAAATACACTTTCGCTTAGAAAATTACTCCATCCTTCCCAAATATATAGTCAATCATTACTTCTGGTGATGTCCAAAATATATTGTTCATCTTCATATTTAATAATTATTTATCAATTGTTCTAATAATATGACACTATTTTATATGAATCTTCGAACTTACACTCTTCATTAAAAGAAATAAAATAAATATATAACTTTCATTCAACACATGTTTTAAAATATCAACCACAAAACCATCCACTTGTAGAAGTAGTTTAATCACATTTTTAATATTTGAATTTAAAACGAATCCATTGTGTAAAATTGATTGTCAAAATTTAAATAATAACTTTAGAATTTAGACTAGTGTACATATGTTCCGACCTCGTTTATGACCATAGTCTAAGGAAAAGAAAAAATGAAAATAAAGATTCTGAAAACGAAGCAAAACTAACGGGAAACATAAAAAAAACTAAACCAAAAACTAAAATTAATAAATAATAAAAAAAACTATAATTCTTATACCACTTTTTCTTTTAAATTTTTTTATTTTAAGGTGAGCATTATTTATATATGTAAAGCCCCAAGATCGCCCTCCCGATCTGACGGTTAGTCCCACTGTACCGGCACGAGTCTTTTCTAGTGCGCTTTGCCCTCACTTACGCGCACCCAAGATCGATCTCAAGATCTGACGGTTAGTCCCACTGTATCGATAGTAGTCTTTTCTAGCGCGCTTTATCCTCACTCACGCGCACCCTGGAAAGACTTCCCAGGGGGTCACCCATCCCACTTCTACTCCAGGCCAAGCATGCATAACTTTGGAGTTTCGATGAGAGGGCTTCTAGAAAAGAAGATGCACCTTGTTGGTATGAGTTTACCAATCAATTTTTTTGAGCTTTCCTAGGTAGTCTCATAATTAGGGGTGTTACAATCTACCCCCCTTAAACTCGTGACGTCCTCGTGATATCCCGATCTTGGGATACCTCTACTGGGGCATTCTCCCTCACAGGCTTTCCAAACGCGTTGCAATCTTGTTCTGCATAGCACTTAGTTCCTGATTCTCCGGCTGGCAAACGGCTCTGATACCATTTGTAACGCCCCAAGATCGCCCTCCATATCTGAGATTAAGCCATCTCAGGATAATGTTTCCAGGCGCTGGGATTCTAGAGGTCGGCTTTCCAAATACGTTGCAATCTTATTCCGCATAGCACTTAGTTCCCGATTCTCCGACTGGAAAACAGCTCTAATATCATTTGTAACACCCCAAGATCGCCCTCCAAATCTGATGGTTAGTCCCACTGTAACGACACGAGTCGAGATACCTCTACTGGGGCATTCTCCCTCATGGGCTTTCTACTGGGGCATTCTCCCTCACGGGCTTTCCAAACGCGTTGCAATCTTGTTCTGCATAGCACTTAGTTCCTGATTCTCAGGCTGGCAAACGGCTCTGATACCATTTGTAATGCCCCAAGATCGCCCTCCAGATCTGAGATTAAGCCATCTCAGGATATGTTGCCAGGCGTTGGGATTCTAGAAGTGGCTCCTACGGGTTCAGGAGTTGTAACCATAGGCTATCCCAATCTTGGGCTCCCTATATTGGGGCCTTCTCCCTCATGGGCTTTCCAAACGCGTTGCAATCTTATTCCGCATAGCACTTAGTTCCCGATTCTCCGGCTGGCAAACAGCTCTGGTACCATTTCTAACACCCCAAGATCGCCCTCCAGATCTGATGGTTAGTCCTACTGTAACGACACGAGTCTTTTCTAACGCGCTTTGTCCACAAAATGCCAAGAAATATTATATATATGCATATGTATATGTATATTATTTTGGAGAAACTAGTTATCAAAGCGAGGTTTCGATCCCCGGACCTGTGAGCTATGTGCTCACTACGCTTCCACTGCGCCACTCTGATTTATTATTTTAACTTCAAACAAAATTATATCTATATGAAGCTCTTGTGTATATTTTCAAAATTCTTATTTATTATTTAAAATTTAAAAAATATTATATTTATCTAACATTCTACTTCCAAAATACAACTTTTAATATAAAATCAAAAGTAGAAGAAAAATAAATATGTATATATCATTCGACCAGTTTATATAAATATACGTTTTCTAGATAATAAATGATTCATATCTCACTAGGTATAAAATTAAATCATAATTAGCTGATTTATAATTATCAAGAAATCGTAATTAAGGGTGTAGTTAAATACACTTTCGCTTAGAAAACTACTCCATCCTTCCCAAATATATAGTCAATCATTACTTCTGGTGATGTCCAAAATATATTGTTCATCTTCATATTTAATAATTATTTATCAATTGTTCTAATAATATGACACTATTTTATATGAATCTTCGAACTTACACTCTTCATTAAAAGAAAGAAAATAAATATATAACTTGCATTCAACACATGTGTTAAAACATCAACCACACATCCATCCACTCGTATAAGTAGTTTAATCACATGTTTAATATTTGAATTCAAAACGAATTCATTGTGTAAAATTGATTGTCAAAGTTTAAATGATAACTTTAGAATTTAGACTAGGGTACATGTGTTCCGACCTCGTTTATGGCCATAGTCCAAGGAAAAGAAAATGAAAATAAAGATTCTGTCAATGAAGCAAAACTAACGGGACACATAAAAAAACAAAACCAAAAGCTAAAATTAAAAAGTAATAAAAGAAAACTATAATTCTTATGTCACTTTTTCATCTAATTTTTTTATTTTAAGGTGAGCATTCTTTATATAATACTTTGATTTATTTTTTCCATTCCATTTTGTGTTTTTGTTTTTGTTTTTTTTATTTTCTCGATCAATGCATCACAGCCTACACAAGTTTCTATTATATAAAAACACAAAACACGATCGACAATGCACTTATTGGAAGAAATTAAAAAGATTATTGTGTTATTTCATAGCATGATATGCATTAACATACGCAACATCTTTTAAGTGTCGCTAACAAAATAAATACTAGAAAATGCCAAGAAATATTATACACACAAACAGACGCGCACACACACACACACACACATATATATATATATATATATATATACACACACATACATACATATATATGTATATTATATTTGGAAAAACTAGTTATCAAAGCGAGGTTTCGATCCCCGGACCTGTGAGCTATGTGCTCACAATGCTTCCACTGCGCCACTCTGATTTATTATTTTAATTTCACACAATATTATATCTATATTAAGCTCTTGTGTATATTTTCAAAATTCTTATTTATTATTTAAAATTCAAAAAATACTATAATTATCTGAGACTCTACTTCCTAAATAGAACTTTTGGTATAAAAATAAAAGTAGAAGAAAAACAAATATTTATATATCATTCAACCACTTTATAGAAATATATGTGTGATAGATCGTAAATATTTCATATCTCACTAGGTATAAAACTAAATCATAATTAGTTGGTTTATAATCATCAAAAAGCCTAATTAAGTTGGCAATTAAATACTCTTTCGTTTGGAAAATTACTCCATCCTTCCCGATTATATAGTCAATCATTACTTCTGGTGATGTCCAAAATATATTGTTCATCTGCATATTTAATAATTATCTATCCATTGTTCTAATAATAGGACACTATATTATATGAATTTTTGAACTTACACGCTTCATTAAAAAAAAAGAAAATAAATATATAACTTGCATTCAACACATGTGCTACAACATCAACAACAACACCATTCTCGTATAAGTCGTTTAATCACATGTTTAATATTTTAATTTAAAACGAATTCATTGTGTAACATTGGTGGTCATAATTTAAATGATAACTATAGAATTTAGACTAGTGTACATGTGTTCCGACCTCGTTTATGACCATAGTCCAAGGAAAAGAAAAATGAAAATAAAGATTGTGAAAACGAAGCAAAACTAATTGGAAACAAATAAAAACTAAATCAAATACTAAAATATAATAAAAGAAAACTATAATTCTTATGTCACTTATTCTTCTAATTTTCTTATTTTAAGGTGAGCATTCTTTATATGATATTTTAATTTTTCATTATTCTATTCCATTTTGTGTTTTTTTTTTTCATTTTCACGATCAATGCATCACAGCCTACAAAAACTTCTATTATATAAAAACTCAAAACACGATCAAGAATGCATGTCTTAGAAGAAAATAAAAAGATTATTGTGTTATTTCATAGCATGATAGACATTTTTTAACATACGCAACATCACAGCCTAAAAAAACTTCTAATATATAAAAAACTCAAAACACGATCGAAAATTCATTTCTTAGAAGAAAATAAAAAAGATTATTGTGTTATTTCATAGCATGATAGGCATTTTTTAACATACGCAACATCTTTTAATTGTCTCTAAGAAAACAAATACTAGAAAATGCCCAGAAATATTATATACATACCACAACACACGCACACACACACACACACACACACTCCACACACACACACACACACACACACACACACACACCACACACACACACACACATATATATATATATATATATATATATATATATATATATATATATATATATATATATATATATATATAGGATTAGGTTCAAATAGAACCCACGTCAATATATGCGAACCTAGGGACCAATCCAGGCCTTAGATCTAATAATTTGTGTGGATCAGATTTTTTCTATTTTTTAAATTTTTTAAATTACATATATGGAAGGAGGAGGGCCTTTACGTAATTTTGAAAGTCATCCTAATCAGGTTAAATTCCTTCCCCAACCACAACCCTAGAAATCAACCCTAGAAACCCGTCTGTTCCCCCCATACCCCCCCAATTGGCGCCGACTACACACCATCTTTCTCCCAAAACAGATATCAGCAACGGCGAATGGCACGGCAGTCGGCGTAGCGCTTCCGGCAGAGACGTTCCCGCCTTTTTCTCTCTCCCCCGATTTCTGCCGGAATCTCCAGTCGGCTAATTGGCGTCCCCTGTTCCTCGACGGCTCAGCATCTGCGTTAGAAGGAAACGGTTAAAGCGAGGCGGCGGCGTGGCGACAGCGGCTCGATTTGACGGTGGCGCTCGTCCGCGATTGTGGGGAGTGCTGAGCCGATTTCTGAATTTGAAAAAAAAAAGGGGGAAAATGGGTTCTGGGGGAGAAAAATGAAGAAGGGGATGGATCCTGGCGAAGAAACTGGCAAGGCGGCGGTGACTCGGCTGCGTGGGTTTTGTAGGTGACGAGTGGAACCGGCCGAGGTGGTGATGGCCTGTCATGTTCGGCCGAGTAGGTTGTTGTTGGTGTGGGGCCGATGGGTTTCGGGTCGTGGCGATTTGGGGGTTTGGATTTTTGGGTTTGTCGGATTGTGTACGGCGGTTGGTGATTTGGGGTGCCGATGGTTCGGTCAGGCGTGAAGTGGTTGGTGGTCTGTGGTGGCAGATTGAATGGGTGGCGCGGCCATGGTTGGAGGTTGTCGTGGCTGGGCTTTACCAATTCAGGCCGGGCCGATTGATCGTGGCTGGACCGGACGGCGGTGGCGATCAGCTGTGATGGTGGTTCGACGTTGGTTGAAGTGGTTGATGGTCTGTGGTGGCGGATTGAATGGGTGGTGCGGCCATGGTTGGAGATTGTCGTGGCTGAGCTTTACCAATTCAGGCTGGGCCGATTGATCGTGGATGGACCGGACGGTGGTGGTGTTGAAACCGTCGGGCCGCTGGCGGTGGCGATCAGCTGTGATGGTGGTTCGGCGTTGGTTTTATGATGGTGCTGCCGTTGTTCGCCTGGTGTTGGACGGTGGTGGCTTTGCGCAGGCGCCGGCCGATTATCATAAAAYAAAGCACTGATAATGTAATAAAAAAAGCGCTGTAATAATATTAAGAAAAGCATTGCTACGTTATTATAAAAGAACTAAAATATAGTAAAAATCCAAAATTCTTATTCGTAATTTAACAGTGTTTTTTATACAGCAATGTAGTGCTAAAATTAATTACATGCGATACTTTTTAATATTCAGGTTTTTAAATTTAATTACATTTATTTATAGAACGATTTTTGTGATGCTTTTTGTATACAGTCGTAGTGCTTTTTCTTTACCCATGTGCTTTTTAAAGAGCAATGCAGTGCTTTTTTCGAATTGCTGATATATGTCCAAAATACCCTTTTAATTAAATTAATGCAATATTTTACATAATTAGGCTGCTGACGTGTCATATTCTCAACCATTAATATTATCCAATCTAATGGTCAAGATGAGTCCCTAGGTTCGCATATAACGACATGGTTCCATTTGAACCCAACCCTATATATATATATATATATATAACCCATATATATTAATGCAAAATCCTCCTATCATATGTGTTTGCTTCCTATGCTTGTTAGTTTTGACAAACTTTTTGGTGCTTCGGTGCCATCCGAGCCTAATATTAATCTAATTTAGTATTTTTCCTTTTTATATATTTACCTACTTTAAGACTTTACTAATATTATATTTTGCTAAATTCAATATTTCTCTTTTATTACATCTTACCTACTATAATATTTTCCTTACATATTTTGTCCAATTCAATATCTTACTTTTAATCTTCTAATATAAAAATATAAAAAAAAGTTATATCTAATTAGAAAAAATCTATAAGTTGAATTAATTTTTATTTACAATAAAAGTTGAAATAATTTTATTATAATTCTAAATATTTATATAAAAATTATGAGTTACATAAAATTATTACAAAAGGGAAATAAATATAAAAAGATAAACTTAAATTATTTTTTAACTAATCCCAATACAATAAATTGAAAATAATATTAAAATATATATATGAAAAACTATTGTTATACCAAACAAAAAACAAAAATAAAGTCAAACAAAAAAGATAACATATTACTAATACTAATACTAATAATAAATTATTATGCCTAGAAAAATAAATATTAAATATATTCTGAATCTCTTTATCTAATTCAAATATAATGCATTGAAACATATATTATATATCTGCACAAACAAATTAGTATCTCACGCAGAAAAAAAAAAGAAATTAAAATAATATTACATATACTACAAGTTAGATGCACGATATTTTTTCAATAGAATAGTATCTTATAAAATCTAATTTCGTATATCACATATTCACACGTAACACGCGAGTATTGTATATATTATATTTTTTCAAACTCAATTTTATACGGGTTTCTCCGTCAAGTTTAAGGTATTTTGATATGCTTTACAACTAATTTCGCGACTTAATGTTAAAAAAACTTGAAAATTCTCTATTCTGAAAATCAGTCTTACTGTGATTAGAACAAATAATGTTCTTCATATATCACAACTAATTTCGTGACTCATGGTAATAAACTTGCAAAATTCTTAATTTTGAAAACCAGTTTTACTATAATTAAAACAAGTGATGTTCTGGTTTGTGTGTAAGAATTATTTATAGTGAAAATAAAACAAAGAATGTTACGATTTGTATGTACCATTTTCAGTATTATTATTTTGGTATTTTTAATGAGTATTACTCTTTCCAAATCCTGCATAATATGCGTGTGTCTGTTTATCATGCTTCGTTGGGCAAATGAAAAGTTCTGGTATTTCGATTGCGTAGGTTTTATCCGAACCTAATATCTACTTAATTTAATATTTTCGTTTTATTGTATCTCGCTTAATTTAATCTTTTCATTTTATTATATTTTACCTAATTTAATATTCTTCTTTTATTATATTTTGTTTAATTCAATATTTTCTTTTATTCTCCTAATATAAAAATAGAAATAAGTCATATAAAATTAGTAGAAAAGATCTAAGTTAGTTAATTTAATTAAAAGTTAAATACATAAGATATAATTTTAATTAAAAAATATTATGAAATTATTAAATAAGTAGTGTTTATAATAAATATTAGGGAACTTCTACGGTGCCTTCACGACACCATTCTTCACTTAGTGGGATTCAATAGGGACCATTATATCAATTTTTGGCTTTTTAGATTAAGAGATCTATGATTGTAAATGCACTGGGGAGAGGGGCATGGTACCCTTAAAGATGCCGTAGAGTTTTCCTAAATATTAATATAATTTTAGTTTTGTAATTTTAATATCCTATATAGGTAAATTAAGATTTATTTGAAATAATCTAAGTATGTAATTAAATATTGGTAATGAATTCAATCTAACATAAAAAAATAAAATTATATTATAATAATAATTATTATTATTATTATTATTTTTAAATATTGATTAGAAATCGGTACAATGCGACACGAGTTGAGAGTATGACATCAGTTTAGGTTTAGGTAATATTATTAACGAACTTAATCTAAACTTTAAAATACAAAATAACGTAATAATAATTAATAAGTAGAGATTAGGCAGGGGTTTAAAATGTAACTTCTTTTGAGTTTTTATAAGTATGTAAATAAAACTATTAACGAATTGAATTTAAGCATGAAAATAAAAACTTAATAATTATAATAATTAATAAATAAATTAGACATGTACAAGGCAAGGATTGAGAATACATCATTTGAGTTTCTCATTTTACATAAAAATTTGTAATTATTGCAAATATTTTTTATATTTATCTTTTGATAAACCTCGTGTAATACACGGGTATTAAACTAGTATATATATATATATATATATATATATATATGCATATGTATATGTATATTTCATTTGGAAAACTAGTTATCAAAGCGAGGTTTCGATCCCCGGACCTGTGAGCTATGTGCTCACCACGCTTCTACTGCGCCACCCTGATTTATTATTTTAATTTCACACAAATTATATCTATATGAAGCTCTTCTGTATATTTTCAAAATTCTTATTTATTATTTAAAATTTAAAAAATATTATATTTATCTGAGACTCTACTTCAAAAATACAACTTTTAATATAAAAATAAAAGTAGAAGAAAAATAAATATTTATATATCATTCAACCACTTTATATAAATATATGTTTTATAGATTATAAATGATTCATATCTCACTAGGTATAAAAATAAATCATAATTAGTTGATTTATAATTATCAGGATATCATAATTAAGGGTGCAATTAAATACATTTTCGCTTAGAAAAATACTCCATCCTTCCCAAATATATAGTCAATCATTACTTCTAGTGATGTCCAATATTTATTGTTCATCTTCATATTTAATAATTATTTATCAATTGTTCTAATAATATGACACTATTTTATATGAATCTTCGAACTTACACTCTTCATTAAAAGAAAGAAAATAAATATATAACTTGCATTCAACACATGTGTTAAA
>BMAC01000690.1:95657-107517 GCA_014905375.1 Phtheirospermum japonicum | reverse complement strand
ATAAGTGATTATATATATATATATATGTGTGTGTGTGTGTGTGTGTGTGTAAATGATCTTGTTATTTTTAATATTAATTAGGATATTTATCATAATTATATTAAGTAAATTTATATATAATTACAAAAAGAAAATAATCCTACTTGACTTTTTTCTCTCTTACATGGTATTTTAATTATTTTCACCGTTCAGCATTGATTATAGGTCTGCTACAATTTTGTGTGAAGATAATCTCTTTCCTCCGCACAATGAGAAAATGATGGTATAAGTATTAAATTAAATATAAATATTACAATGATATTGAAGTGATTAGTATGTAAAATATAAATGCATACCTAATAGATAAAATAAATTCGATTTTGAATTTCAATCGAAATTAAGTATGACATGAATGCTTTCAAAAATTTACTGTGTTTAGCAACATTTGCTTTCAAAGGCGGTCATCCCCTTTTTTTGTTTTGGAATTAGTTGATATTTTTCCAAATTTATTGTAGTGATATCATAGTGTTCATTCCACTTTGTGTTGGGTTTGCACTTGTATTGTTTTTCACAGTTTTTGAGATAATAACAAAACACATTATTTTATGAGATCAATTAAAAAATTGTAATAATATTTTATAAACAATATGTTGATAACCAATAAGAATAATATCAAATTATATTGTATTTTGCATTATTTTATAATTTAATTAAATAAAGTTCTCAAATTACTTTTGAGAAAAAAATGACAAATTTGATATTGTTGGACTCAAAATGAGAAAAATAATGAAAAAAGTGAAAAAAAACACAAATAAAAATTAAAATAACATATAAGTGATTATATATACATATATATATAATATTAATTCTTATTTTTTTTAATGTTAATTAGAATATCTATCTTAATTATGTTAAGAAGATTTCTACATAATTAAAAGAGGAAACTAATCATATTTGAATTTTTAATTAAAAAAAGAAACCAAATCACCATTAATGTTAATTAAGGTATCTATCATAATTATGCTAAGAAAATTCCTACATAACTAAAAAAGAAAATAATCATACGTGGCATTTATGTGGCATTTTTTCTCTCTCCAAACCTCTCTTTTAATATAGACTAGTATTGTACCCGTGCGCTGCACGATAATTTTTTATTTTATTTTATATAAAATAAAAAGAATTGTTTAAAATGTATTAAAATATTTAAATAAGTAATTGTATATATGTATACTTAAGTTATCTCTCTCTCTCTCTCTCTTTGTGTGTGTGTGTGTGTATTTCGGTAAGAACATTCATGGTTCTCACACCACAGATGGTTTTACCATAACTGCTCTCTATATATAAATCATCTAAATATTATTTAAAGATCGAATAGTATTCAAAATGATATAACCTGATTCATAAAAGGATTGTTATTAGACGAAATATTCTTTACAAATTATGATAAACTTCCTTATACACAACATTTGAGTTTTGTTACTATGTTTATTCTCATCATCGTCGATCAATATTTGTAAACCCATACTATTGGTCACCTTTGATATAGCAACATATAACTGACCATGACTGAAAACAGGCTTCTTCAGGAAAATTCCAACGTGAGAGAGATATTGTCCTTGAAATTTGTTGATCATCATAGCATATGACACGATCAGAAGAAATTATCATCGTTGGAACTTGAAAGGGAATCTAGAATTGGATGGTGTGACTTCTAGGGATTAACAACAATTCACCTGCATTGCTTCCGTGAGAAATATTAGCCTATACAATATGACCGTCAAGTTAACAACTAACATTACACAACACAAGAGAATGATCGATATCTCTCAACAACATGAGTGGAATTCTAATTTTTAGTTTTAGCTCATAGAGGCAATCCATAACATTTAATGGTATTTAGAAAATCTAGTGAGTGGACGTCCTACAATATGTCAATGTTTGAGTCATATTTGCATGCATTATCAGAGCTAAGATATACTTCACATTCTCCATAATTTTATGACATCATATATTTATTAATCAAATCGACGACATCAAGTGTTGGGGAAAGAATAGCCCGACCCTCCAAATAAGCGAAACATTCAGTAGTTTTTCCAAATCGTGGATATGTGCTTGCCACAATTGACAGAACATGGTCATCATCATCTTTCAATAATAGATAACTTAGATTTCAATTTGAACGATACCATCATATGGTCCTCCAACTATTACATCTTCTATACTATTTATCAAGTTGAAAACTTTCTTTAACTTGACACAAATGAGATCTGAATTGTGATTTTGCAGCACCACATTCTTGGTCTACTTCAAAACTATGTAATGAGTCCATAAATGCGAATATTTGATCACTGTGTGAACTATGTCTGGTCTAGTACTTTTTGGAACAACCGGAAAAATTTGATGAAAATCTCCACCAAGAATTATTATTTTGTTACCAAATGGAAGATGTGTATTAGAATTATTTTGCAATGTCATCACGTTTTTCAATATTTTGTTCAGAGTTTCAAAATAATGATTATTCATCATTGCAGTTTCGTCCCAAATAATGAGATGCGCATCCACCATTAATTTTGCAAGTGGAGTACCAATAATGATCAAAATCTTGGTGGATATTAAAAGTAACCCTAAATCTAGAATGCCAGTTCTTCCTTTCGAAGAAGAAGAAAAGTTATGTCATTAGATATTACATTAAGAACAATTCCACTATTAGATTTAACAGTTGTAGAAAGCATCCTCTGTGTCTATAGATGAGAAATACACCACTCTTGGTTAAATATATTGCATCCATTACTTTATCAATTTTGGCGGAATATAGTAAATTCATACTAATGAAAACAAATCTAGTTTCCTAGGTGTCCATTCTTTTGTTTTTTAGTACTAAATTTTCTTTTAGGAAACTGAATATAAGGCAAACTCCATGCTTCCAGATTTTTCTTATTTATCTCAACCAACCTAAAAGATGCTATGGTGTTTTTGACTTGCGTTCAACTGATCATTATCATTATACAATACATTATYCTCTTCTGGAAGATGAAAACTCAAACACATGATAGGTGGAGTTCTATACTGAATTTCATAAACTAATATTCTCCACGCCGCTTCGCGTGGAAAAATGTAATGGCAATCACAATACATGTTGATCTCATTAATATTTTTATCCTCTACATCCTCACATTTGTTCTGATAAAATATTATAGTGAACCTATAGTTATATTTATTACCCTATTTAAAAAAATATTTGATAGATCTAAATTGGTTACACTATTTAACATATAAATAAGCTACACAATTCAGTATAGAAAAAAATTATGTGAAACGACCTCTGGAGAACCGCTAGTAAATGTCGTGGGCAAGACAACATGAGTACCAGCCATCTGCCTCACCTCATAACACTACATCAACAATCCCACTGTACATATCACTTCATAATTCCTTTGATGAGTTCTAACGTACCACAATTTTGAAGATTCAATAATCGTATATGCATCAATTATGAATTTTTGTGTGAGTCGCCGACTATATAGAATAGTGAGTACTTCCATGTCTCTTTCATGCAATCGGTGAGAAAAGAACTCCATCTGGCTCACATATTGTTTACCATTGCCTTTAGGTTTTAGAGGTTCAGAAAAAGATATGTCTTCCATGTGGTTGTCTTTGCCACATGGAAATAGTAATGGATAGTGTAGAGCAACGTACAAAGGATGCAACTCGTTGATAAGTTTCAAATTACCAGATCTCTTTTCTACTGCTTCTCTTGCTACCACTTTGTGGATCAATATCACCAACAACTAATAGAAAATTAGTTGATATTTTTACGAATCTATTATAGTTGATGCCACAGTGTTCATTCCACTCGATGTTGGTTTCGCACTTGTATTATTTTGCATGATTACTGAGATAAAAACAAATACATTATTTTAACAAATCAGTTCAAATCAAAAGTACTGAATCGTAATAATATTTGATAAATAATATGTTGATAGCCAATTAAACAAATACTACATGTTGATAAATAACATGTTGATAGCCAATTAAACATGTTGATAAATACTACATTGTATTGCATTAAAAAAATGGTTAAATTATTTTTGAGAAAAAGTGACAAATTTGATATTGTTGGACTTATAATAAAAATAAAATCACATACACACATAGACATATATATATATATATATATATATATATATATATATATATATATATATATATTCAAATGATCTTGTTAATATTAATTTGTGGTATACATCCTATTTATGTTAAGAAAACTCCTACATAATTTAAAAAAACTAAATCATCATTAATATTAAAAATTATTTATGAGATCAATTCAATAAAAAAGTATTGAATCGTAATAATATTTGAAGTAACATGTTGATAGCCAATAAAATAAATAATGAATTATGTTGTCGTTTTAATATAATATAATTTAAAAAAAGTGGTCAAATTACTTTTGAAAAAAAGTGACAAATTTGATACTATTGGACTCACAATAAAAATAATAATAACAAAAAAATATAAAAACCTCACAATAAAAATCCAAATAACATAAAAGTGATATATATATATATATATATATATATATATATATATATATATATATATATATATATATATATATATATATATATATATATATATATATATATGATCTTGTTATTTTTAATATTAATTAGGGTATCTATCCTAATTATATTAAGTAAATTCCTATATAATTTAAAAAAAGAAAAATAATCCTATATGACTTTTCTTATCTCTTAGATTGTTTTTTTTTTTTATTGTTTTCACTGTCTAGCATGGATTGTAGGTCTACAATTTCATGTGAAGATAATTTTTTTCTCCACACAATGAGCAAATGATAGTGTAAGTATTAATAAAATATAAATATTAAAATGATGTTGAAGGGGTTAGTATGTAAAATATAAATGCATACCTAACAGAATAAGTTTAATTTTGAATTTTAATTGAAATTAAATATGACATGAATGCTTTCAAAATTACTGTTAGCAACATTTGCTTTCAGAGGCAGTCTTCCTCTTTTTTTATTTTCGAATTAGTTGATCTTTTTTCAAATCTATTGTTATTGATGTCATAGTGTTCATTCTACTTAGTGTTGGGTTTGCACTTGTATTGTTTACGCGGTTTATGAGATATTAACTGATAGGGCAGTATTGAGGTAGACCTGGATTTAGTAGTAAAGGTAATGAGAGTTGACCGACTTGTGTGTAAAAAAGTATGGTCAAATCTCTCTTGGGAGAGAAGTAGCCTTAGACAGGCCTGATTGTTTGTCAACAAGAAAAGGCAAATGGGGGACCATTAGTTACCTGGATGGTCCTTGATTTATGGGCCTTGTTCCCGAGATCCCGGAGAAGGGTCCCCACCGGGGAACCTCTAGATATTCCAGCTAGACCTGAATGGGGAAAGAGCTGAAATCAATAGTTACTGCGGATGGGGAGACTGGGCCGATCTGCCCACTTAAGAAGTATTCCTGGCTAGGCAGTCCTGAAAATAATAAAAGATTCGCTGGCTTGGTCAGACCTGGCCTTCGGCTTACTTAATAAGGAACAAGTGGGATCACTTGTTCAGAAACTGATTCCCAAACGGCCCATGATTCGCGGCACATGTCCTTAGGATCCCGACTGGGGTCCCCACAGGAATAAGCTATAAATATCTCAGTCCCAGGCGCTACACCGCCCCCACTCAGTAGACCTGTGCCAACTACAGGTGGTTCATTTAACGAATCCTTCCTTGTGCAGCTCTCGGAGTTAATCGGCAAAGCCGTGGAGACGGCGGTGGAAAAGAAGTTCGCGGAGATGGTGACGCTGCCATCCAATGCGCCACCAGCACGAACTGTCCCGGTGGTCGGAACCGAGCCATTGCGAGGACAGCATGCGGATCGGGCTCCTCCACAAGACAGAGAAGAACACTTCTCCACCTCCGACAGCGAGACTTCAAGCCAGATTAATCCAGATCTGGCTGAACACATGCAGAGTTTGCAAAAAGAGGTGCGAGAATTCAAGAGGAAATTGACGAATGCTGGAGCTGTGCCAGCGCGGCGAGGCACTCCTTTCACCGAGGAGGTCATGCGTGACGACGTACCAGCTTCATATCGCTCCTTGGTCTTTGAATATAATGGAACCACGGATCCGTGGGACCACCTCAGTCGCTTCGAGATCGCGGCAGCTCTACATAAATATTCGGACGCTGTTATGTGCCGGGTTTTTCCAATGACCTTTACTAAGTCGGCACAGCTCTGGTTTAGCCAGTTACCGCCTCGTTCCATCAGCAACTTTGACGAATTCAGTTCGGCCTTTRTGCACCAGTTCACGAGTTGCAGGAAGTACCAGAAAATGCCACTTGAACTTTTTAGCCTGAAGCAGAAAGAGAACGAAAGCCTGCGTGCCTACATCAATAGGTTCACAACGGCTAAGCTAGAAGTACCTTCTGCGTTAGAAGAGCTGTTGGTAAACGCTCTGGCACAGGGCCTGAGGAGAGGAGAATTTTTCCAATCGTTGGTAGTGCAACCAGCTCTGAAATTTGGAGAGCTCTTGGAAAGAGCAGAAAAGTATATCCATTTGGAAGAAGCTTTGAAAATAAAATAAGAAGGAGAGAAGAAGAGGGAAAGGTATGATAGAGATGAGAGGGAAGCAATGAATAAGCCTAGGCCAGATCTGTCTGGGGGGAGACCTCGTTTCGATAGATATACCCCTTTGGCGACGCTGCAAGGCGAAATACTGCAGGCAATAGAGAGGCATCCAGAGCTGAAATGGCCCAAGACGTACTCATAGAAGCCTAAGAAAGAAAGATCTGATCGATTTTGTCGTTTCCATAATGAATATGGACACAATACCGATGAGTGTACACATCTGAAAGATGAACTGGAAAGAATGGTTCAGGCTGGGCACCTGAAGGAGTACGTTCGTATGAGGAGAGAAGAGGCCAGTCTGGCAACAAGGGCTATGACAGGTTTAACCAGGGCAAGAAAGACCAGGATAAAAGCCGCTCTATGGGAGACGGGCTGATCAAGCCCAAGTCATTCATGGGGAAATCCAGATGATCACTGGAGGAGAGCTGGAGGAGCATTCTAAGCGAACGCAACATAGTTATGTTAGAGCTGCAAAAGACTTAGTTCGCAAGTTACGCGATGTAGGACAGATGACCTCTACCCCTAACATCTGTTTTGGGTCCGAGGATGGCGATGGCATTTTGGCTCCACACATGGATTCTATGGTTATAACTGCAACCATCGCCAATTATAATGTGCAGAGAATTTTCGTGGATACTGGAAGTTCCGCCGACATTTTGTTTTTTGATTGCTTTAGGCAGTTGAAATTGAACGTTGAGCTGGAAGACGTCACCACCTCTCTAGTTGGATTTGCAGGGGGAGCCCTGAAGCCCTTAGAAGCGGTGAGGCTCCTCGTGATGTTGGGAGAGGAGCCGTATAGGGTGACAAGAACAGTACGTTTCTTGGTGGTGGATGCACCTTCTTCTTATAATGTCATGTTGGGTCGGCCATCCCTGAGCCAGTTCCAGGCTGTTATATCTAGCTTCCATATGAAGATGAAGTTTCCAGCGGAAGATGGAACGGGAGAGGTTAGGGGTGACCAATATGCCTCACGACAGACCTACGTAGAGTGCATCAGGAGGAATGCGGAGGAAGAAAGACAGAGCAAAAGGGCTAGAGTAGAGCCGCCAAGGACAGATCTGGTTAGTAGAGAGGGAGGGCTCATGATGGTCGAGGTAATCCCAGGGGATAAGAGCCGGGTCCTTCGAGTAGGGACAACCCTCAGTCCGGAAATTTTAACAGATCTGGTTGCACTGTTGAGAGGCAGCTCGGATGTGTTTGCTTGGTCCCCAGAAGACCTGGTAGGGATCGACCCAGAAGTGGCAGAGCACCGCCTCAACATCAGCTCGGATGCAAAGCCAGTAAAGCAAAAGAAACAAAATTTTTGACCCGAGAAGGAGGCGGTCATAGAGGCTGAGGTGGAAAAACTGTTAAAAGCTAAGCACATCCAGGAAATACAATTCCCTGAATGGCTTTCCAATGCTGTCCTGGTTCCCAAGACTCAGGAGGACTGGCGCATGTGTATCGATTTCGGAGACTTCAATCGTGCTTGCCCAAAAGATCACTATCCTTTACCTAGAATTGACCAGCTCGTCGACTCTACTGCTGGATGTGAGATCTTGAGTATGATGGATGCATCCCAAGGGTATCACTAGATTAGATTAGCCAAAGAGGATTGGAAGCAGGTCAGCTTTATTACCCCGAAGGGGACGTATTGCTATGTTGTGATGCCTTTTGGTTTGAAAAATGCAGGAGCCACCTATCAACGTTTAGTTGATAAGATGTTTAAGAACCAACTTGGGCGAAACATGGAAGTTTACGTGGACGATATGCTGGTTAAGAGCGTGAAAGCATCGTCACACGTGGAAGACCTGCGGGAGACCTTTGATACTTTGCGACGGTACAGGATGAGGCTTAATCCCAAGAAATGCGCGTTCGGGGTTAGAGTTGGTAAATTCCTGGGCTACATGGTCACGGAGAAGGGTATTGAAGCAAATCCTGAGAAGGTCAGAGCAATTATGGACATGCGGGCGCCTAGGAATGTGGAAGAAGTGCAATGCTTAGCAGGGCGTATCAACGCTTTAAGTAGATTTGTGTCCAGGTCTGCAGAGAAGAGTTTACCATTCTTTCAAGCTCTGAGGAAGAAAGCGAAATTCCAATGGAATGATGAGTGTGAGGAGGCATTTAAATTATTGAAGGAGCATTTGGCTGGCATGACCTTGCTCACGAAGCCCGTTCAAGAAGAACCATTGATCTTATATTTATCTGTAGGACAACAGGCGGTCAGCTCTGTCTTAATCAGAGAGGAGGGTAAAACACAAAGACCGGTGTATTTCTGGAGCAAGGTCTTACATACGGCAGAGGTTAGATATGTAGAGGTAGAGAAGGCGATGCTAGCACTAATCGGGACTGCTCGTAAGTTGTGGCCATATTTCCTCTCTCATGGAGTAATTGTACGAACTAACCTCCCGCTGAAAGCCATAATGGACAAACCAGAGGCATCTGGGAGGCTCGTCAAGTGGATAATAGAGCTCAGTGAGTTCGACGTTACATTCGAGGTGAGGACACCAATAAAAGCCCAGGCTTTAGCCGATTTTATGAAGGAAATGACCGGTCCTCCGGGTGCACCGAAAGAATGGACCATCTTTACAGATGGCTCGGTCTGCAATCAGGGCTGTGGGGCAGGGATTGTCTTGATAGATCCAGCTGGTGTGTCGACCAAATTTGCTGTACGCCTGAATCATACATTTTCCAATAACGCCACTGAATATGAGGCCCTCTTGCGAGGAATCCAAATGTTGAAAGATCTGGGTGTAGAGCGGGTATGTGCTAAAGTGGATTCCCAGCTGGTTTGCAAGCAGATCAGTGGTGAATTTGAAACTCGGGAGGAGAACATGCAAAAATATCTGGCTAAATTTAGAGATATGGTTAAGGACATGAAGGGTTGCACGGTGTTGCAGATTTATCGGGAAGAGAATGCCAGAGCTGATTATTTAGCAAAAATAGCCAGCTCGGCTACAGATTGTGACAAGAGGCAATAACATTACTTGGAGCAGATGCGGAGTTCGATGCTGCACAGGTCTGTTCGGTATATGAAATTGATGATTGGCGTTCCCCTATTACAGCTTATTTACAACATGATGAATTGCCGGAGGATCAAAGAGAGAAAGCTAAGGTGAAAATTAGGTCTGCTCATTTTTGTTTGATCGGGGGAATCCTGTTTCGGCGCGGGTTTGGAAGACCCTTGTTGCGGTGTCTAAGCTTGGAGGAAGGCGCCCAAGTCCTTAGGGAAATCCATGAGGGCTGTTGTGGTAATCATATGGGGGCCAGAGCTCTGGCCAGCAAAGTGTTAAGAGCTGGTTACTTCTGGCCCTCTTTGAAGAAAGAGGCTGAAGCCTTTGTCAGGAAGTGTGAAAAATGTCAGAAGATGGCCCCCCTGATTCATCAACCGGCGGAAGAGCTGTTAACAATGAGCTCCCCTTGCCCTTTTTCGAAATGGGGGATTGACCTTGTCGGTCCATTTCCGATGGCTCCAGCCCAGAAAATATTTTTAATTGTAGCCATAGACTATTTTAGCAAATGGGTCGAGGCAGAAGCTCTGGAAAAAATAACGGAGGAAGCGGTAATGGGATTTATATGGAAAAATGTTGTCTGTCGCTTTGGTGTGCCAAGAGTCTTGATATCGGATAATGGTACTCAGTTCACGGGAGCCAAAGTTAAGGCCTGGTGTGTTAAGATGAAAATCCAGCAGCATTTCACGTCTGTATACCATCCGCAGGTGAATGGTCAAGTCGAAGTAACTAATCGCATTCTTGTCCAAGGACTTAGATCACGTCTAGAAAGATATGGGGGAAAATGGGTGGAAGAGATGAATGCAGTACTTTGGGCATATCGCACAAATCCAAAGGAAAGTACAGGTGAAACCCCCTTTAGCCTTGTATATGGCATGGACGCTGTAGTGCCTGCAGAGATCAGCTTAGAGACACACCGGATTCAGAATTTCAATGAAGAGCATAACGAGCTGTTGAGGCAAGATGCTCTAGATTTGGTCGAAGAAAAAAGAGAGCAGGCCGCAGCCAGAATGGCCCATATCAAGGGGAGAATAAAGGCCACATATGATAGATCCGCAATTAAGAGGCAATTTCAGGTAGGAGACCTGGTTTTGAGAAGGTCTGATTTAGGAAAGGCCAAAGGAAAATCAGATGCCACGTGGCAAGGCCCGTTTAGAGTTACTAATGTTTTGGCTGGAGGAGCGTATGTGTTGGAAGAGCTGGATGGGACCGAGATCCCCCGCGCTTGGAACATTATCAATCTGCGAAAATTTTATACGTAATTGTAACCCTTAACGTTTGCTTATTTATTAAATGAAAAATTGCAGAGTTAACATTCGAGGATTCCCGACTTCATTATTAGTGAATGAGTTACCTTTAATCTTTGATTGATAAACGGTAAAGACACTTACATAGAAAACAGAAAATACAAGGATATATCTTAGCATTATAATCGCAGAGGTACAAATCACAAGCGTAGAAGAAACAAACAGAATAAAAGTAAAGCCTTAAGATGGAGGTGCAGAAGCAAGAAGTTGACGGAGTCGTTGGATCTCTTCCTCATGTTCTAGAAGGCGGACACGAAACCGGTCCGATACATCCATGGCAATATCCCAGTCGACATACAATTCAGAGTTCTCCCTTTTCAGGTCGAGAATGAGTTGCTGAAGGTGGTGTCGTTCATGACGGTATTGCAGTTTCCTCTCAGTCAATTTCTCCACACGGTCCTGCAACTGGGACACTTCATCCCTGAGTCAATTCCTCTCATGAAGCAGTCGGGTATGCTCCTCGATGGAACATAAACGGAGAGTGGATGCCATTATATATAGGAAAGGAAAAGGCGGGAGATTACATTAAGTTGGCGCGCAGAGGGCTTAGAAAAGGCGGGAAATTACATTAAGTTGGCGCGCAAAGGACTTAGAATAGCCAGGATTGGCTAAGGATGGATGTCCTAGATTTTTCCCGACCTGATTGTCGGTTAAAGACAGGATGGGCTAAGGACGGATGTCCTAGATTTTGCCCGACCTAATTGTCGGTTAAAGCCAGGATGGGCTAAGAACTGATGTCATAGATTTTGCCCGACCTGATTGTCGGTTAAAGCCAAGATTGGCTAAGGACGGATGTCCTAGATTTTGCCCGACCTGATTGTCGGTTAAATCCAGGATTGGCTAAGGACGGATGTCCTAGATTTTGCCCGACCTGATTGTCGGTTAAAGCCAGGATTGGCTAAGGACGGATGTCCTAGATTTTGCCCGACCTGATTGTCGGT
>BMAC01000690.1:63266-91279 GCA_014905375.1 Phtheirospermum japonicum | reverse complement strand
TCTAGATATTCCAGCTAGACCTGAATGGGGAAAGAGCTGAAATCAATAGTTACTGCGGATGGGGAGACTAGGCCGATCTGCRCACTTAAGAAGTATTCCTGGCTAGGCAGTCCTGAAAATAATAAAAGATTCGCTGGCTTGGTCAGACCTAGCCTTCGGCTTACTTAAGAAGGAACAAGTGGGACCACTTGTTCAGAAACTGTTTCCCAAACGGCCAATGATTTGCGGAACATGTCCCTAGGATCCCGGCTGGGGTCCCCACAGGAATAAGCTATAAATATCTCAGTCCCAAGGCTGAGAGAGGTATGTCATTCTCTTGAGCATTCCTGCTTTCTTTCTGGAAAACACCTCAAACGCTTACTGACTTAAGCATCGGAGAGGTTTCCACCGGAAAACCACCGGTGGTCCTTCCTAATCTGTTTTTGTGGTGTAGGTTCAGGG
Organism: Phtheirospermum japonicum; assembly: GCA_014905375.1. Taxonomy (NCBI): domain Eukaryota; kingdom Viridiplantae; phylum Streptophyta; class Magnoliopsida; order Lamiales; family Orobanchaceae; genus Phtheirospermum; species Phtheirospermum japonicum. The sequence continues at coordinate 90,838 of BMAC01000690.1, read as the reverse complement.
AGCTCTTGGGCTTTCAAGTGTTATTCAGGCAGTTCACTTTTTGGGCTGAAACATTAACAAAATACATTATTTTATGAGATAAATTCAAATAAAAAAGTGTTGAATCGTAATAATATTTTATAAACAACATGTTGATAGCCTATAAAAGTAATATCAAATTATATTGTATTTTGAATTTTTGTATAATTTAATTATATAAAGTGATCAAATTATTTTTGAGAAAACGTGACGAATTTGATATTGTATGATTCGAAATGAAAAAAAAAAAGTTAAAAAACAACTCAAAATGAAAATCAAAATAACATATAAGTGGTTATATGTATATATATAATATTAATTATTATTATTTTAATATTATTTAGAGTATTTATTCTAATTATATTAAGAAGATTCCTACATAATTAAAAGAGGAAATAATCCAAGGTGGCTTTTTAATTAAAAAAGAGAACCAAATCATAATAATATTAAATAAGGTATCTATCATAATTATGTTAAGAAAATTCCTACATAACTAAATAAAGAAAATAATCCTACATGGCATTTACGTGATATTTTTTCTCTTTCCTACTCATCTTTTTTTTCTCTCCAGGCCTCTCCTTTAATATATATATATATATATATATATATATATATATATATATATATATATACTAATATATATATATATATAGATAGATAGATAGATAGATAGATAGATAGATAGATAGATAGATAGATATAGATGTTATTAATAACTTAAATATAGACATAAATATATAAACTTTTATATATATTTTTTAATTAATTAAAACTGGCTACTATTTTTAGCATGTCGTTTTGGAGGGAGAATTTTGAGAAATATTTTTAGAAACGCTAGCCTTTTTATATATATATATATATATATATATATATATATATATATAGATTAGTTGATATTTTTCGAAATCTATTATAATTGACATCATAGTGTTTACTCCACTTAGTGTTGGGTTTGCATTATTTTGTTTTATGCGATTTCAGAGATAATGACAAAATTCATTAATTTATGAGATCAATTTAAATAAAAAGGTGTTGAAATAATATTTTATAAACAACATGTTGATGACCAATAAAAAATAATATCATATTATATTGTATTGTGCATTTTTGTATAATTTAATTAAATAAATTGATCAAATTATTTTGAGAAAAAATGACAAATTTGATATTGTTGGACTCATAATGAGAAAAATAACGAAAAAACGTAAAAAGAAAACTTATAATAAAAATCAAAATATTTATATAATTGATTATATAAATATAATATATATATATATATGTGTGTGTGTGTATATAATATTACTTTATTATTATTTTTTAATGTTAATTAAAGTATCTATCATAATTATGTTAAGAAGATTCCTACATAATTAAAAGAGAAAACTAATTCTAGTTGATTTTTTAATTAATATAGGAAATCAAATCATCATTAATATTAATTAATGTATCTATCATAATTATGTTAATAAAATCCCTACATAACTAAAAAAGGAAAATAATTRTATMTGYRATTTTTTCTCTTTRRTACTCATATTTTTCTCTCTCTCCGGACTGACAATCTAATTATGGTATTTACTTCTCTAATTATATTAAGAAAATTACTAAGTAAAGTAATTATTAATCCTACATGGCATTCTACTCCTATTATTTTCTCTCCCTATACCTCTCTTTTAATATATATATATATATATATAGATATAGATTCCAATATTTTAAAACACAAAATAAATAATGCGTGATTTGATCATCACAAAACACATTTTTCTAGCACATATGTTGTTTGACATTAGCAACACAAACATATATGCCAACAAATTTACATCTATTGCCAGAAACTTCAAAAAGAATATGATTACCAAATTAAATGAATGAGCACGCTGTCAAACATGCTTAGCTGCTACGAAACCTAGAATTTATCATGGTTAACATCAAAATACTTTATTATTATCTATCCCTACAACTAAAGGTACAATCGTACATTATAAGCAATTACCTTTTCCAGCATTTGCAGTACATTTTGATATATTTAGCAACACTCATAATTAAAATTCACAGCAGCAACAAAAACAAATTAACATAGTACCTCACCGACAAAAAACAACAACTAATGGGATTGGTGTCCGATAATTTAACCTGGGCAATTTAATTATTTTTTTTTGCGCCAAATGAATCAAATAATAGAAGAACATTGGAATTAAGTAACGGGACAACATAAAACTACTGTGAATCCAGCAACAGAAATAAAACATTTGGAGCTTACCATTCGTTCTTCGATTATTAGCGTGCACTATCATTCGACAAACAGAAAAACCTTATCAAAAGAAAAACATAAAAGCTTTTTGATTCCTTGGATGGTAAGTCTTAATTTCTTATAAAATTTATAAAAAGGTGATTGATATTTATATTATTATTTTTTTCTTGAAACACAGGATATGTGTAGCAGACTATTTCCAAAAAAAGAAAAACCTGAAGCAAAATCAGAACATAGGAAAACTGAAGTGTTTGGCGTAGGAAAAACTAAAGCAAGACCAGGAAAACATTAATGTATACTTTGTTTCTTGTTCTCTCTCTCGAAAATTAAAATTAACTGGAACGATTAAAAACACTTATCGCAAACAATATTATCAATTTTAGTCAAGGTGTGTTTGATGAATTTCTTTGCAAATTATTAATCAAATTAACCATATTAATCCCTCCAAGCCAATTACAACATCAAGATTCTACGAATCAATTGAACACAGATTATGGAATTATGGTGGACTAAAATAACAATTTAAGATGAAAATCAAGGAGCACAATGGATAGCTATAACTCATGCTTTGCTTACCAACTTCCTAAAATACATATTTTTGCGTAAAAATAAATAAATTAAGAAAAAGCAAAAGGAAAACGAAAATCCACAGTAACATGTACCACATATTGATTCTGGGGTGTACTTCCGAAAGGGTATACAAACACCACGTTCAAAATCCAGCTGCTCCAACGTGCTGCTAATGCTTGTACTTAGGGGCTTCCCGATTTTTACCAATAAGTTGCTTTTTATGAGCTTGTGTAACACCCCAAATTATGAGACTACCTAGGAAAACTCAATAGATTTGATTGGTAAATTCATACCAACAAGGTGCATCTTATTTTTTGGAAGCCCTCTTATCGAAACTCCAAAGTTAAGCGTGTTTGGCCTGTAGTAGAGGTGTGATTGGTGACCCCCTGGGAAGTCGTTCCAGGGTGCGCATGAATGAGGACAAAGAGAGCTAGAAAAGACTCGTATCAGTACAGTGGGGCTAACCGTCAGGTCTGGAGGGCGATCCTGGGGCATTACAAATGGTATCAGAGCCGTTTGCTAGCCGGAAAACCGGGAACTAAGTGCTATATGGGACAAGGTGGCAACGCGTGTGGAAAGCCCTTGAGGGAGAAGGCCCCATTATAGGGAGCCCAAGATCGGAATAGCCCACGGTTACAACTCTTGAACCCGTAGGAACCACCTCTAGAATCCCAACGCCTGGCAACGAATCCTGAGATGGCTTAATCGCGACGAGGACGTTGCGAGTTTAAGGGGGGTAGATTCTAACATCCCAAATTATGAGACTACCTAGTAAAGCTCAATAGATTTGATTAATAAACTCATACCAACAAGGTGCATCTTCTTTTTCGGAAGCCCTCTTATCGAAACTCCAAAGTTAAGCGTGCTTGGCCTGGAGTAGAGGTGGGATGGGTAACTGTAACATCCCGTTTTTATAATTAATGTTTGATGGTCCACAACTTAGTTACATGCATGTTAATTTATATCTAGAGTTCATATCATTCATTTTAATTTTATAAAATACGATTAAGTTCAAGTTTTACGAGTTGCATATTCGAATTAAATTTGAAAATCTATATAATTTCATATCAAATTAAGTTTTGGGCTTTACTTTTAAGCTGAATTTGTGGGCTCATTTTATGAATGGCCCAACAAAAGATCACATGATAGATTATAGCATTCCTCAGAATTCCATGTTTCTCCCCACGTCCCCCTGTCGGTTACGATTTTTCAGCAAGTGATTACAATCTTGAGAGATTAGAACTCCTAAACCTAAGTTATTAACCAAAACCCCTTTTAATTACTTCACAATCGGCAGCAACCAAACACAAACAATATTCCTCCCAACACACAAAGTTAGAAAATACAAAGGTCTTCGTTTACAAAATTCTGTGGCCGTCGTTTACAAAGTTCAGTGGCCGTCGTTTAGTCTCAGCGTGATCATCTTCCTCAAGCAGGTAACCCTTCTGAATCCAATATTTCTCTATCAAGTCAGTTTTTCCGTTTTCTTGGACATACAGGGTCACCTTTCATTTTGTTTTGAAATTCATGAGAATCATAGAACTAAGTAAAACCCGTCAAGTCCAGATGCCAAAACCGAACCTCATGCCAGAAACGGCAAAACATTTTTTAAACCCAAAACTCTTTTTAAACATAAACTCAGTCAATTGAACCAACACCAAAAACTAGATTCAAACCCAGAAAATAAATCAGGCCTAGCTGCCCCGAGTCAACCGAGTCGAACTTAGCCGACCCCGGTAGCAGCCGAGTCAACCCAAAAGTCGTCGTTTTGGGCCTAATTTCGAGATAAAAACCAAGGATCTGAAAACTCCACTTACCTCAACCCAAATCGACTGAACTCCATAACCCGTCGAACCAAACCCATCCAATTTCAGGACCCATCGCTTCTTGTTCTGGTCCGGCCATAGACGGCGACCGCGGTGGGAGTGAGCGAGCGGTTGTTTGTGTGAGTGATGTTTATATTTCTGTGTTGTTTGTTGGTTCTACTTTCGTGGGTGTGTGTGCTGTGAGCGGGATCTGTGAGCAGAGAGGGAGCAGGTGGACGGAGGGGAGGAAGCCATGGTGTGTATGTGTTTTCGTGGTTTTGCAGTTTGGGTGTGGGGCTGAAAGTGACGAGAAGGAGGGTAATAGAGGAGTGTTAGTGGGCTGGGCTTTGACCCTTTGGTTTTGTAATAGTGGGTTGGGCTTGGTGAACTTGTAGGAATCCTTTTGTCCAGCCAATTCAATTGTCCAAGCAAGCTTACCTCCACTTATTTCATTTTATTTTATTTTGAAATTATTTTCTAAAACTCAATTATTCTATCGTTTAGGAAACGAGGATTCTGAGGACTAGGAACGTTTCACGTGTCGCATTCAAGTCAAATTATTTTCTGCATAAACGAGGTGGGGATATTTAACTCAAAATCTTTTTAAATTCAAGTTCATATTAATTGCTCGATATGTTATAGTTTATGGTGATTACATGACAATTATACAATTATGGCCTTCAGGCAAATGACTATGTATACATAGAGTCGTGCGACAACACATAAAAATTATTGGTCAGGGACCTTAATGGGTCCGGGGTCACTTAACCTAATGCGATCTTGTTGCAGACCCTCATCGCCACATTGCAAGGGCTCCAACAACAACAACAACCACAAAACGCTCCACCACCACCACCGGACCCTGCAGTTGTCACAGCGGAGGTGATTGGGCAATTCCAAAAATACAAACCACCTACCTTTGATGGTAAAGGTGGACCATTTGTTGCCTAAGAATGGTTAAGAAGCTTAGAAAGAATTTTCGTGCACATCGCGTGTGGCGACGAGCATAGGATTTRGGGTACCACCATTTAGCTAGTTGAGGATGCCGACCACTGGTGGGAGGCATATAAGTGTACTCGGACTCAAGCTCAACTTCTCGCTCTAACATGGGAAGATTTTAAAGAACTAGTGATGGAAAAGTATTTTCCTCAATCATATGGCGATAGTAAAGAGACTGAATTTCTGGAACTCAGGCAGGGAGCTTTGTCCATAGAAGAGTATGAGAGGAGGTTTAATATGTTATCGKGTTTTGATACTCATCTATTCGACACTGATGGGAAGAAGGCTAGAAGGTTTGAGAGGGGCTTACGCCCTGAAATTGGAGGGATATTAGATAGGTTTAACCTTGTAACCTATGCTGATGTAGCTGCACGTGCGCAAGCATTATCCTCTCGCTTGAATTTAGAGGGGACATCGCAAAGAATGGTTGAAACTAAAAGGAAAAGGAGTTGGGACGAGAATCAAAGTACAAAAAAAATACTGGATAAACAAGCGCGATTTGAAGAGGGGAATAGAGCAGGCACTCAAACCACCAAACCATTCTGTGTTAGTTGTGGAAAACACCATAATGGAGAGTGTCTTCGGGGTCAAAGAGTATGTTTTAGATGCAAATTGCCAGATCATGTGGCGGAGAATTGCCCTCGTGGAAGAACAACAAATAATGGTGAGTAACGAATTTTGAGGACAAAATTTCTTTTAGGAGAGTAGGTTGTAACATCCCGTTTTTCTAATTAATGTTTGATGGTCCACAACTTAGTTGCATGCATGTTAATTTATGTCTAGAGTTCATATCATTCATTTTTATTTTATAAAATACGATTAAGTTCAAGTTTTACGAGTTGCATATTCGAATTAAATTTGAAAATCTATAGAATTTCATATCAAATTAAGTTTTGGGCTTTACTTTTAAACTGAATTTGTGGGCTCATTTTATGAAAGGCCCAACAAAAGATCACATGATAGATTATAGCATTCCTCAGAATTCCATGTTTCTCCCCACGTCCCCCTGTCAGTTACGATTTTTCAGCAAGTGATTACAATCTTGAGAGATTATAACTCCTAAACCTAAGTTATTAACCAAAACCCCTTTTAATTACTTCACAATTGGCAGCAACCAAACACAAACAATATTCCTCCCAACACACAAAGTTAGAAAATACAAAGTACATTGGTCTTCGTTTATAAAATTCTGTGGCCGTCGTTTACAAAGTTCAGTGGCCGTCGTTTAGTCTCAGCGTGATCATCTTCCTCAAGCAGGTAACCCCTCTAAATCCAATATTTCTCTATTAAGTCAGTTTTTCCATTTTCTTGGACATACAGGGTCACCTTTCGTTTTGTTTTGAAATTCATGAGAATCATAGTACTAAGTAAAACCCGTCAAGTCCAGATGCCAAAACCGAACCTCATGCCAGAAACGACAAAACATTTTTTAAACCCAAAACTCTTTTTAAACATAAACTCAGTCAATTGAACCAACACCAAAAACTAGATTCAAACCCAGAAAATAAATCAGGCCTAGCTGCCCCGAGTCAACCGAGTCGAACTTAGCCGACCCCGGTCGCAGCCGAGTCAACCCAAAAGTCGTCGTTTTGGGCCTAATTTCGAGATAAAAACTGGGAAGTCGTTACAGGGTGCGCGTGAGTGAGGACAAAGCGCACTAGAAAAGACTCGTGTCCGTACAGTGGGACTAACCGTCAGGTTTGGAGGGCGATCCTAGGGCGTTACAGCTCGAATACTCACTCGTCTTCTACTTTTAGTTATTGATGAATGCTTTTGATTCAACTTTACAGAATTATAATGGGGCTTTGGATAACCAATCACCTGCGTTGGTAGTGATGAAGGTGAAACGATATATTTACAGCTAGAGCAAATAAACTCCATAATTTGCACAATATGTGTACTGAAAATGAAGGAAATTAATCTAGAGATTAAGAAAAGGTTGTAGCATTCAGTCTGGATAACTCTAGAAGGTAATGAACATTTTGATCAAACTATAAGGGGAAAAAATGTCAATATTTTCTTTTTCGAAACAAAAGTAACTAAACAGAATATCAAAGCACTAAGAAGCTATACAAACATCAAAACAGCATGCATATATGCACATATAAGAAAATATGAATATTCGCTAAAATTAAGTTAGTCACACTGAATGAAAGGAACATGCACAGGCATCGGCACCTTGTTCACCACCTGCACTAGGAGGTTCGCCATCCCGCGCGGGTAGCAGCAGCACACCGTCGTGCACTTTGCCATCGTCCCCCCGACCACCTCCCCCATCTTTGCCGTCCTACAAATTAATACACATCCAATTCCTTTACCTTTATGTCTTTCCTTCTTGTTTTGTTTTTTTAGTGCACACATAACACATAAAGCACAAAACTTTGTAAAAACAAACAAACAACCAATAATAAATAAAAATTGACACCACAACTACAACTATTCACCAAGAAATCTTTCTATGTATTGGAACCAATCAGGGCAATTAATGGAAGAAGGGGGTGTCAATTATCCTGGAATATGTAGTATTTGAACCACTGGGAGCAACACAATGTCTCAAATTCAAACAAATAACTATAGTGCAACAAACTTAGAGCATGTTAATACAACTTGTCAAGGCAAAAACTATATTTGCACAGCTTGATCAAAAAACAACAAAAAAATGAATCTACAAAAAATCCATAATGGACTGACCTAAAATTTTGAATTGAATTAACAAACACCAATATTCTTATTTCAAAAAAATAATAATAATAACCTTGTCTTGCCGCCTTTGCAGATGAGAAATATATTATAACTGATCCAAACAGTAACATAATTAAGAAAAAAAATAAATTATAAAACAGATTTACAAAACACAGATCTATGGCATAATTAAGATGATAAAGTCGACCTCACGCCCGTGGGTCTTTACGGGCAACAAAAGAATCTTGCACTTCTTCATACGTGCACCTTAAATGATCGATGGAAAAAAAATAGCCATATCCGATTTCACAATCGCCTTCGAATCACGCAGTTATCTGCAATTGCCCATGCAATCGATCCAATACAAATATTTAATCGGTTTTACGAAAAATAAAAAAAGAATGAAAAATGAAAAATGAATTTTGAAAATAGATTATAAATTCATTGGTTAACTGACCTCAATATTAAAGGCAAAATCGCACAAAATCATCAAAGAACTGAATTTGTCTTGCAAACATTACCAGACCCGTAGATATATGGAAGGTTCAATTTCTGATCCTGGACCGAAAATCCTAGATCGGCGAGTATGAAGAATTGCTTTGATTTCAGGGAGTGGGGGAGTTGTTGTGATATTGGGAGCTTCAAATTTAGATCGGTGAACCTGACTTGTAAAATTCATTCCAAAAAAAAATAAAAATAGATGAATGCATCTGGATCTTTAGTTGCGGCGAAGAAGTGACATCCTAAAAATTTATAGGAATACAACATGTTCTTGAAATTTTTTACGAATCTGGATACCAAAAAAAAAAAAAACAGCAACAAAGAAATAAAGTCATAATATAAGTTTCACAAACTGTAGTTTTTGTTATGATTGAAGGAATGAAAAATGAAAAATAAAATGTTTGCAGAAGAAAAAATATATAATGAAGCGGCGCAGGAGAATGAGAGAGAGATGCATAAAGACAAACCCTAATTTCTTAAGGAAACGTAAGAAAGAGAAGAAAAGTACTATTTTATACCCTAGGCAAAAATACAAAAAATGAAGGATTTAATATGAAATGCTGTGAGTTTGACACATCAGATTTTGAGTAAATAACAAAATAACACTTGTAAATTGAATTCATAAGGAGTTGACACCTCAGCAAGGTGTCAATAGAATTAACAAATAGGGGTTGATACGTTTTATAGATCATAAATGATTCATATCTCACTAGGTATAAAATAAAATCTTAATTAGTTGATTTATAATCATCAAAAAGCCTAATTAAGTTTGCAATTAAATACTCTTTCTCTTAGAAAATCACTCCATCCTTCCCGAATATATACTCAATCATTACTTCCGGTGATGTCCAAAATATATTATTCATCTTCATATTTAATAATTATCTATCCATTTTTCTAATAATATGACACTATTTTATATGAATTTTTGAACTTACACGCTTAATTAAAGGAAAGAAAATAAATATATAACTTGCATTCAACACATGTGCTACAACATCAACCACAAAACCATCCACCCATATAAGTCGTTTAATCACATGTGTAATATCTTAATTTAAAACGAATTCATTGTGTAACATTTATTGTCAAAATTTAAATGACAACTGTAGAATTTAGACCAGTGTACATGTGTTCCAACCTCGTTTATGACCATGGTCCAAGGAAAAGAAATATATACACACACATATATTTATATATGTATGTATGTATATGTATATTTTATTTGAAAACAAACACTAGTTATCAGAGCGAGGTTTCGATCCTCGGAGCTATGGGTTATGGGCCCAACACGCTGATTTTATATTAGCTATGGGTTATGGGCCCAACATTTATTGTGCAACTCTAATTTTTTATCTCAATTGCACTCAAAATTATATATATATGAAGCTCTTCTGTATATATTTTTAAATTTCTTATTTATTATTTAAATTTGAAAAAATATTATATTTATAAGAAACTCTATTTCTGAAATACGACTTTTGATATGAAAATAAATGAAGAGTGAAAAATATTTCTTTATATATCATGCAACCACTTTATATAAATATACGTTTAATAGGTCATAAATATTTCATATCTCACTACGTATCAAATTAAGTCATAATTAGTTGATTTATAATCATCAAGAAAGTCTAATTAAGAGTGAAATTAAATACTCTTTCATTTAGGAAATTACACCATCCTTCCTGAATATATCGCCAATAATTACTTTTTGTGATGTTCCAAATGTATGGTTCATCTTCATATATAATAATAAAATATACATTGGTCTACTATTATAACACTATTTAATATGATTTTATTAGCTTACACGCTTCAATAAATAAGTGAAAATAAATATATATAACTTTAATTCAATACATGTGCTACAATATTAACCACAAAACCATCCTGACGTACTAGTCAATCAATTGCATGTCCAATATTTTAATTTGAAATGAATTCATTGTGTAACTTTAGTATGAACTGTAAATAAAAGAGTTTTAGTTATCCCTACCTTTAAACTGACGTTTGTGATCTTGAAATATGCAAATGGTCGTGTTTGCAAATCATAAGTCTCAAAATCAATGCTCTTACATGAAAATATAATTTACCTTATTATATGAAAATAAGGCTTATATAACTTAAAATATGAATAATTGAAAGAATTGATCGGTCAAACCTTGAAGTCAAGTCAAAGGGGTTGTGTTTGTAAAGTTCACGAAACTGAAAGGTGGAAAGAAGATAACTTGAAAGTTCTATGGGCTGAAATGAAGTTCTTGGTAAGCTTGGGGGCTGAAAGTGGAGTTTGGGTAAGCTGGGGGCTCAATAGAATGAATTGAAGACTTTTGGGGTCAATCGGAATATCTTCTTTCTTCTCTAACTCGCAAAATTTTCCAAACCCATCTCCGTTTTCTTCCTCTGCTTCTCCAAACCAGAAAATCGGCAGCGGCATTAGACAATCGGCGCAGCACCGGCGGATTGGCGGCAAGGGCGACCCTTAGCGACTCCGAGCGGCGGTTGGCAGGCGACGCTCTATCTCTAAGCTCGATTGTTTTTCTTCCCAAGTCAGAAATCGGTAAAACAGCAAAACGGTGGGGCTCCGACCGGGCGAAACCTTCTCTTTCTCAAATTTCAGCAAACAGCTAGTCAATTTCCTTCTCCTTGGACTCGTCAACGTGGCCCCGGCGGATGGGTGGTTGGCAGTATTCGGCAGCGTGTGATTTGGCGGCTCAAAGTCAGGGGTGGCGATCCGGAGGCGGACGGCGATGGCGACGACAATTGAGCGGCGGCGTTCAGACGTCACTTTCTCTCTCTCCGGGCCCGGGAGATCTTCTTCTCCAATTTCTCAAATCGGCACCGGCTGCACCCTTCTCTTTGATTCTACCATGGCGCTGGTTTGGAAAACGTCTCCCCACGATGGCGACTTGACTGCGTGGGGTCTCTAGGTGGTGGTGATTTTGATTGGGAAGATTCAGTAGGCGGCGATGATGGTTTAAAATTTCCGACGGTCCGTGGTGGAGTCGGTGGCTTTGGGCTGCGGCTTGGCTACGACAGCGGCTCCAAATCAAGCAGGCAGCAACCGGCAAGGCAACGAAATGAAAACTGAACGGTGGTGGCCTCGATGGACTGGATCATTGTGACGGACAATAGTAAATCGGCGACGGGTGTCATGATCGGAGGGTTACCGGAAGGAGGAATTGGGGAGACGGGGGATACTAACCCTAATTGGAACAAGAGTGCTGGCAAAGACGAGACTTTTGAAAAAAAAAGGGGGGAAATTGCGATCTGTTGGAGTGGAGCGGTCCGGGCGGGCTGGAGCTTAAGGAAATAGGCAACATATGGGTATTGGGCCAGTCCAGTTTGTATTAGGCTGCATATTAAATTAATTAGAGGATTTACTTTTAATTATTAAGTTAGGCCCAATATTTAGATAGTTAGTGGGCAAAATGGTAATTGTTTAAGAAGTGGTCCTTCCACACTTGTTACATGTATGCTGAGGTGATGTACGAGAAATCATTAAGCAGTAACAAAAAATATTCTTCTTGTCTCATCATCTTCCTTCCTCTCTCCTCTCTACCTTGCTTCCCAAGTTCTAATCTATACTTCTCATCTTATCTCCCAAAAACAATACAGAAAAATACAGGAAAAATAAATAAAAAAAATTACAAACAATAACACTACAATTGGCACCAGAGTAGTCAATCGTTGGACATGGCTGAAATCACCTATTTTAAAGACCTTCAAGAAGCTCAAAATCGCCTCGATCAAGTGCTGCAATCGGAGGCCCAGAAAAGGGAAGCATCTGAACTGACATTACAAGAGCAGATTTCAGGCAACAACTCAGAAACTCAGTCACAAATATCACACATTAGAACAGAGATTCAAGCACAGACATAGAACCTGAATAGTAAACTGGAACATCTTACTACCACCTTAGCTGCCATCCAGATGCAGATCCTAAACACAGACAGCGGAAAGAGTTCATCTGAAGGAGATTCCATCCTGGGCGGGCCATTTTAGATGTCATATCTGTTAGGTTTGAGCAACTAAAAGAGGCCAAAATAATTGCAGAATTCAATAAACTCAAACATACAGGTTCATACATGAACTATGTTGAAAAACTTGAAGAACTTAAGGCCTGCATGTTAACCCTAAACCCAGGGTATTCTGAAGAATATTTTATTGCCAGTTTTGTCAGTGGGTTGACAGAGAAGATGAAGGCTTTCATTACCATATTTGCAGCTAACAACCTGCAGCAAGCCATAGAACTGGGCAGGAACCAGCTTATTACCTTAGAGGCTATCACAAAAAAGTTTAAGGGGGCCACAAGATACACCAGCTACACACCACAGAAAAACACTGAGAGTATAAACCATGGCACACCAAAGGGAGTCTACCAGCACAATCCTAAGGCTCCTACCAAGCTTCTAAACCCTGGGGAAATAGCAGCTAGGAGGGAGAAGGGTCTATGATATAATTGTGATGAAAAATTCTCACCAGGTCACAGATGCAGAAATAGGATCAGTTACATGATCATGACAGAGGAAGAAGAATTAGCATACCTAAATTCTGAAGAGTTCAAGCCACCTGATCAGTTAGAGGTCATGGAGGAAGTTCAGATGTCTGTTCATGCCATCACAGGGGAAGAGGGGATCATTACCATGAGGGTATTTGGTCAGAAGGGAAAACACAAGCTGCACATATTGGTTGATTCAGGAAGTACCTTGAGTTTCATTCAGGAGAGAACATCAAAGGAATTAGGGTGCGAGCTTAGTTCACTTAAACCTATTCTGGTTAAAGTGGCTAATGGCCAAAAAATGGTGAGTATTCAGGGAGTAGATAATTCTGAATGGGACATGCAGGGTAAGCCTTTTAAATATTCCTTGAGGTTGTTGCAGAGTGATGGGTATGATATGATTTTGGGAGGGGATTGGCTCAAGTCGTGTACACCCATAGAGCTGGATTATGCTAAAATGATAGTCACAATCAATTTGGAAAGACAGAGAATCAAGATTCAAGCAATTACATCCATGACAGAGTGTAAGTTAATTTCAGGACCCTCACTGTATAAGATGGTGCATGAGGACAATTTTGATCAGATTGAGGAGCTTTATTGGATGACTATGTAGAAGTCAGATCAAGAACCCAACCCTAGGCTAGCAATTCTATTGGAAAAGTCGCAGGATGTTTTTGAAGAACACACATGTCTATCACCAGTCAGAGGAATTGAACATCAAATAATCTTGAAACCATATAACATTCCAAAACATCAGTACCCTTACATAACTACGCAGTCACAAGGAGGAAATTGAGAGGTTGGTTAAAGGTATACTAGATGCTGGGATAATACAGGAGAGTAAGAGCCCTTTTGCATCCCCATTGATTTTAGTCAGAAAGAAATATGCTACATGGAGGCTATATGTGGACTACAGGTACCTGAATGGACTTACCATCAAACATGACTACCCTATTCCTGTAATTGATGAACTACTGGATGAGCTACATGGAACTAGGTATTTTTCAAAAATTGACTTGAGAAGTGGTTATTTTCAGATCTTAATCAAGCCTGAGCACAAGTTCCTAACAGCTTTTAGTACTCATAATGGCCATTATGACTTTTTGGTTATGCCATTTGGATTATGTAATGCCCCTGCAACTTTCCAGTCACTAATGAATAGGGTTTTCAGAGAGCAGTTGAGGAAAAGTGTTTTGGTGTTTTTTGATGATATATTGGTGTATATTAAAACATGGGAGAAGCACCTGGAGCATTTAGAGGAAGTACTGTTCCTATTGAGAAGTAACAAACTCTATGCCAAGGAGAGTAAGTGCAGTTTTGGAAAACGGGAGATTGAATATTTGGGGCATATCATCTCAAAGCAAGGGGTGTCTACTGACCCTAAGAAGATCACAAGTATGGTAGCCTGGCCTATACCTAAAACCCTAAAACAGCTTAGGTTATTTTTAGGGTTGACAGGGTATTATAGGAAGTTCATTAAAAGGTATGGGATCCTGAGTAGGCCCCTGACTAATCTTTTGAGGAAGGACAAATTCAGTTGGAATCAAGAAGCTCAGCAGGCATTTGACAATCTCAAAAAGGCAATGGTCACAACACCAGTGTTAGCATTGCCACATTTCTCCAAGTAGTTTGTACTAGAAACTGATGCTAGTGGTGTGGGGGTAGGTGCTGTTTTGTTGCAGGAAGGAAAGCCTTTGGCCTACATGAGCAAGATGTTGTGCACTAGGAACCAGGCCTTCTCAGTTTATGAGAGGGAGTTCTTGGCTGTGCTTATGGCAGTGCAAAGGTGGAAGCATTATTTATATGGACACAAATTTGTGATAAGAACTAACCAACAAGCACTAAAGTATTTGCTAGATCAAAAGGTGATGACTCCAGTCCAACAGAATGGATTACTAAGTTGCTAGGGTTGGACTATGAAATCCTCTACAAAAAAGGGCAAGAGAATAGAGCAGTTGATGCTCTATCCAGGAGAGGAACAGATGAATTGGAATGTCTGGCTATTACTACCATCACTCCAAACTGGATGAAAGAGGTAGCCCAAAGCTACACTAATGATGACCTGTTTCAAGCAATATTGTCAGCCAAGTCTATTGACCCTACTACCCATCCAGAGTACACCACTGTGGGAGATCTCATCAGATACAAGAACATATTATGTGTGGTAAAGGGACATGATCTTAGGAGAGTGATATTGACAACTATGCATAACTCTGCCTATGGGGGCCACTCAGGGATACAAGGTACATACATGAGGATGAAAAGGAGTTTCTATTGGCCTAAAATGAAAACTGACACCATTCAGTGGGTTAAGGAGTGTGAGGTGTATCAAAGGAACAAGCATGATCAAGGACCATACCCAAGGTTGCTACAGCCTTTGCCTATTCCAGAACAAGCATGGAGTCACATATCCATGGACTTTGTTGAAGGGTTACCAAGATCACAGGGAAAGGATGTTATCTTGGTTGTGGTTGATAGGTTGACCAAGTATGCCCATTTTTCTGCCCTATCCCATCCCTACACTGCTCTTACAGTTTCTAATCAGTTTTTAGACAATATTTATAAACTGCATGGTCTAGCCTTGCACATTATTTCAGATAGGGATAAAATTTTCACCAGTAGTTTCTGGAAGGAGCTATTCAGGTTACTAGGGGATCAACTAAACATGACTACTGCCTATCACCCCCAATCTGATGGTCGGACTAAAAGGGTAAATTAATGTCTAGAAAATTACTTGCGGTGCATGGTGCACCACAATCCCAAAGGATGGATCAAATGGATGGCACTGGCAGAACATTGGTATAACACCAATTATCACAGCAGTTTAAAAACAACACCTTTTGAGGCATTGTATGGATATTCCCCACCCCTTTCAATGGTGGGGCAATTTTTGGAAGGGTGGAATAAAGATGAAAAGCATATGTTACTACAGAACGAGGCTGCTAAAAGAGTCATCAAGGAAAATTTAGTACAGGCTTAGAACAGGATGAAGATGCATGCAGATAGGAACAGGCAAGAGCGAAATTTTGAAATTGGTGATCAGATTTTTCTCAAGTTGCAGCCTTTTAGGCAAAATTCGGTTTCACTCAGAAAAAATTTAAAGCTCTCTTCTAAATACTATGGACCCTACACATTTTTGGAGAAGGTAGGAAGAGTGGCTTACCGATTAGAGTTACCGGAGGGCTCGCGCATCCACCCGGTGTTCCATGTGTCCCTGCTCAAACCCCGCCTAGGGCCACATGCATCCGTCACCGTCGTTCTGCCTATCACCACCTCCGAAGGGGAATTCGCTGTCGCTCCGCTTGCAATTTTGGATTCCAGAACCATTCACTGCCGTGGAACTCCTACCTTACAGGTCTTGGTACAGTGGGTAAACACTACCTCGCACGAAGCAACTTAGGAGGATGTTAATTTTATTAAGAAAAAATTTCCGAATTTTGATCCTTGGGGTTAAGGATCGTTTGATGGGGGGAGTATTTTCCTGATCTGAGGGTTACCAGAAGGAGGAATTGGGGAAACGGGGGATACTAACCCTAATTGGAACAAGAGTGCTGGAAAAGACGAGACTTTTGGGAAAAAAGGGGAAAATTGCAATCTGTTGGAGTGGAGCGGGTCTTTACCCGGTCCGGGCGGGCTGGAGCTTAAGGAAATGGGCAACATATGAGTATTGGGCTGGTCCGGTTTGTATTGGGCTGTAGATTAAATTAATTAGAGGAGTTGCTTTTAATTGTTAAGTTAGGCCCAATCTTTAGATATTTAGTGGGCAAAACAGTAATTGTTTAAGAAGTGGTCCTTCCACACTTGTTACATGTATGCTGAGGTGATGTACGAGAAATCATTAAGCAGTAACAAAAATTATTCTTTTTGTCTCATCATCTTCCTTCCTCTCTCCTCTCTACCTTGCTTCCCAAGTTTTAATCTATTCTTCTCATCTTCTCTCCCAAAACAATATAGAAAAATACAGAAAAAATAAATAAAAAAATTACAAACAATACCCAAACACTACAATGGGCTTTTGAATCGGGCAGCAGTTTGGGAAAACAGTGGCGATGGAGGATGTGGGTTTCGATCGGGCTTTAGCCTAGAGTTTCTGGCGACAGTCAGTTTTGAATGACCAGCTCGGTTCTATCTCTCCGGCGAGGGTACAATGGTGGCGACGTGGCAGTGCTCGACTATGTCTGTGGGGATTATGTTTAGCAGCAGCGACGATGGGGTCTCAGAAAACTCGGCAATCGATTTTGGAGAAACGATGGTTTTGTCTTGAGGAATGATTTTTGATGATGAATTGTTGTTTGAAATATTGGAAAACAAGAATAAGATCTACCGGCGGCCATGTGAAATTTGTGATGGAGATTTATTGAATTGTTGCTCTTTGAAAAACTTAGAAAAACAAGAATTAGGCCGTATACAAAAATTGTGATTAAAAGAGTTTAGATTTAGGCTTAGGTTTAAGATTAGTATTTAGTGTTAAGATTATAGTTTAAATCCAAGAATGCTTGTGGGCTTATTAAATAGGCTAGAATTTAAATAAAAAGGATTGTTGTAATGAGCTTTTAAAATAATGGGCCAAAAGAATTTATATAAAACATAGATGGCCACTTAGATTATAAAAACTAATTTGGGCTTATAGTTTAAGCCTTTGAAATCGAAATAAAATAACAATTTGTGATAATCTAATTAAATGTTGCCAATCATATTAGGCTTAAAATGAATTAAATATTTTAATAAAAATAGGAATTTAAATAAATAAAAATGTAGTAGAGTATTCATGATTCTCAAATAAGATAAAATAAAAATATGGGATGTTACAGTTATGGCCCACCACGCTTCCACTGCGCCAATCTGATTTATTATTTCAATTTTACATAAAATTAAATCTATATGAAGCTATTATGTATATTTTCAACATTCTAATTTATTATTTAAACTAGACAAAATATTATATTTATATGAGACTCTACTTCCAAAATACAACTTTTGGTATAAAAACAAAAGTAGAAGAAAAATAAATATTTATATATCATTCAACCACTTTATATGAATATACGTTTTATAGATCATAAATGTTTCATATCTTACTAGGTATAAAATCAAATCATAATTACTTGATTTATATTATCAATAAATCGTAATTAAGGGCGCAATTAACTACACTTTCATTTACGAAATTACTCCATATTTCTCAAATATACTGTCATTAATTACTTTTGGTGTGATGTCTAAATATATTGTTCATTTTCATATTTAATAATAATTTATCTATTGTTCTACTATTATAACACTATTTTATATGAATTTTTTAGCTTACACGCTTCATTAAATGAGAGTAAATAAATATATAAATTTCATTCAATACTTGTTCTACAACATCAACCACAAAACCATCCACTCGTATGAGTCGATTAATCACATGTATAATATTTTAATTTAAAACGAATTCATTGTGTAACATTGATTGTCAAAATTTAAATGATAACTGCAGAATTTAGACTAGTGTACCTGTGTTTGGGCCTCGTTTATGACCATAGTCCAAGGAAAAGTAAAATTAATATAAAGATTCTAAAAACGAAGCAAAACTAATGGGAAAAATAATAAAAACAAAAGGAAATACTAAAATACAAAAATAAGAAAAGAAAACTATAATTCTGAAGTCATTTTTTCTTCTAGTTTTGTGATTTTGAAGTAAGCATTCTTTACATAATATTTGAGTTTTTCATTATTCTATTCCATTTTGCATTTTTTTTTCTCATTTCTCGATCCATGAATCACAAACTACACAAATTTCTATTATATAAAAACCCAAAACATGATCGACAATGCACTTCTAGGAAGAAAATAAAAGGATTATTGTGCTATTTCATAGCATGATATGCATTTTTTAACATACACAACATCTTTTAAGTGTCGCAAAGGAAATAAATAATAGAAAATGCCCAAGAATAATATATACATCCGTATAAATGTATATATGTATATGTATAATATATTTGAAAATAAAAACTAGTTATCAGAGCCAGGTTTTGATCCTTGGACCTAAGGGTTCTGGGCCCACCACATTTCCACTGCGCCAATCTAATTTAGTATTTCAATTTCACATAAAATTAAATCTACATGAAGCTCTTTTCTTATTTATTATTTAAACTAGACAAAATATTGTATTTATATGAGACTCTACTTCCAAAATACAACTTTTGGTATAAAAACAAAAGTAGAAGAAAAATAAATATTTGTATTTCATTCAACCGCTTTATATAAATATACGTTTTATAGATCATAAATGTTTCATATTTTACTAGGTATAAAATTAAATCATAATTAGTTTAATAATAATCATCAAGAAGTCGTAATTAAGGGTGCAATTAAATACACTTTCGTTTAGGAAATTACTCCATACTTCAAAATATATTGTCAATAATTACTTTTGGTTATGTCCAAAATATATCGTTCCTCTTCATATTTAATAATAATTTATCTATTGTTCTACTTGTATAACACTATTTATTATGAATTTTTTAGCTTACACGCTTCATTAAATGAGAGGAAATAAATATATAAATTTTATTTAATACATGTGTTACAACATCAACCACAAAACCATCCATTTGTGTGAATTGATTAATCACATGTGTAATATTTTAATTTAAATGAATTCACTGTGTAACATTGATTGTCAAAATTTAAATGATAACTGCAGAATTTAGACTAGTGTACCTGTGTTTGGACCTCATTTATGACCATAGTCCAAGAAAAAGTAAAATTAATATAAAGATTCTCAAAACGAAGCAAAACTAATGGGAAACATAATAAAAATAAAAGCAAATTTGAAAATACAAAAATAAGAAAAGAAAACTATAATTCTTAAGTCAAATTTTCTTCTAATTTTGTGATTTTGAAGTAAGCATTCTTTATATAATATTTGGGTTTTTATTATTCTATTCCAATTTGTGTTTTTTTTTTCATTTCTCGATCCATGAATCACAAACTACACAAATTTCTATTATATATAAACCCAAAGCATGATCGATAATGCCACTTTTAGGAGAAAATAAAACGATTATTATGCTATTTTATTGCATGATACTCAATTTTTACCATGAAAAGCTTGAAGAAACATCAATTGGGGGGGGGGGGGGGGAGGGATTGATTGGAAATTATTTTAATAAGACCAATTAAACTAATAAAGTAAAGGAAATTGAAAACTTATTAATTAACGGCGAAGAGTAATATCGTTCCAATGAGAAATTAAAACAAGATCCACTAAATAACTATCTAAGATCTAAAACTAAGAAACTAGAATTTGAAACTTATACGTGCAACAACCCTTATGATAATTGTACTTTTTTTTTAAATTTGAAAGTAGATAATTAATGCAAACTAATTATATGCAGTAGCATATTTTTATTTATATATTAGATATTGTTTAAGAAAAAGTGATGGCATGCATCATTTGATTTATTTAATTTGTAAATAGTTCCAGTATAAACAAGTAAGATTCAATATAGTAGTAAATATAAACATTAGAAGACAAAAAAAATGTATTTTTTGAATAGATCTAACACAATAGACTTATTTTACACTGGACTTGACCCAATAGTTATTTAACACACCGTTAGATCTGGATGAACATATAAAAATATGTTATATCTGAATATATAAAGACAATTGTAAATGAATTTCATGCAATAAAAATACTAATAATTGATGTGATTTGCAAATCTTTAAGTAAAATAGGTCACAAATATTTCATAATTTTTGAAGAACAAACAGTGTTAGGATTTTAAGGAAAATATGAGATCTGCAAAAAGTTTATGACAAATATACTTTTAAAAACTTACTGAAAGCAAAAAATGAAAGAAAAAAAAATCGGAGGTTTACCTGATAAATTATTCTCAAAACTTGAGAATAAAAGTCACTACATGTGATCCAAAACCCGTTAGAACTTTAGATCTACCATAGTTATGGTCTAATTCGAGTGGTCCTTTAAAATCAAATAGGAAATCTATGGTGTTTGTTTGGTGTGTGTGAACGGTGATGTGATGCGAGGGAGATGACGGATATAACCAGAGGTAGGTTTTGTAAAGTCATGGTGTTTTCGTGTTGTGTGTCAATGGTGAATTTTAGTCAGACGGATAAGGCGAAGGAGCGGCGGAGATAGACTACAGACTGGAGGAGGGTAGGGTTTGGGCTGTCTCTTATACACATCTACTACAGACTGGAGGAGGGTAGGGTTTGTGGGGGGCGGAGACAGCTAGGGTTTGTGGGGTGATGAATGAGGCAAAAAATTAAGGTTAGGGTATTTATAGTAGGGTTAGTTTGGTGAGGATAGATTAAGATCGTTTGATGTGGTGTGGGATTTATGGACCGTCCGCTTTTGGATGGGTTTAAATGGTAGGATTCTGAAATCAGTTAAGGCTTTTTTTGGGCTTTTACAATTGGGCCAAATTAACTGCAATTTTATTAATGGAAAAAATCTATAAAAAATAAAAAATGCATACTTAATGATCGACGCCCGACCTTCGTGGTTCCGGGATACCGAGATTCACCCCTACCCGCCTCATTCGTAAAATGATATGATTTGTTTTATTTTTTACAATTTTTCTATTTTTCTCATTTTTTTTCGGTTTATTATTTAAAATAAAAAGAAAACGCGTACTTAATGATTGACGCCCGTCCCTCGTGGTTCCAGGACACCGAGACGCACCTCTTGCCCCTCGGGAAAATCACGACGCTTCGTCACTTCGCATTTCCAACAGGACAACTTGATCGATCGATGGTATCTTGGTTGTTGGTCGAATTACCCTGCGCACCATCTGAAGAAAGGAGCTTTAATCCGCGTTTGAGTTTGGATCGGAATTCTGATTCAAGAAAAAATGGATTTTTGTTCAAGAATGAAATTAAAATAGGATTTTGAAGATTAATTATTCTAAGAGAATTAATTTAAACTCATGAAAGCAAGAAAATTAAATTAAAGAGTAAAGAAATAAGTACTTACTAATTAACGAAGAGGAATTGACAGTGTTTGGTTGAAGAAATCTTGAATCTAAATTATCTAAAAACTAATCTAATTGATCTAAAAACAAGAAATTTAAAACTACGAAATATGAAAGATAGAAAATAAAGAACACTCTTGGGTTGTCATCCCCAAGAGGTTCGAGAGTTGGGAGAGAGTTTTCATGTGTGCCAGGCGTCTCCTTTTATAGGATTTGGTGGTCACTTTTTCTATCACCAAATCCTTCTTCAAAGAGGTATCTTGATTTTATTTCCTTTTCAATTCCAATAATAATTCTTCTATTCAAAATCCATCAGAGGAAATGTCTTTTCCCCTTGACCAAGTCTTCCCATCTGGTAATAATATAGTAGGACCCTTTTTAAAAACGCGTTGGAGCCGGGCTTGCTTGTTTTATGGGCCGAAAACTCTTAATTTCCGAAACAGTGATCGCACTGGGTAACCCGGTGTCGGTGGATGTACCCAGTGTTGGCCAACCAGTGCAGCAAGTGTTGGCCAGCGTGAGCAGCAGGGGCGTGGGTGTGTCGGCGGACTCAGACACTGGGTAATCCAGTTTGAATCAGCGTACCTAGTGTCAGTTGTAACACTTCAAATCGAGGCCCGTTTCCGCTACAACTTAAATAATCCGGTAATGGTGGAAGATTTGGACTCGTATTTAGACTAACAACTGTGAAATTCAAACTCGAAGTTGGACCGACACTCGAATGCACAACATAATCATCTCTGGAAAATGTAGAAATACCATCCTGAAAAAAATAGCACAGAGTGAAAAAAACAATGACATTGCAGAAAATAATATATAAATTACAGAAAAATACCTGTAGACTTTCTACGACCTTTTTAGTTTGTGACTCAGCAATTTTGCTCTTAAATCATAAATCCTTAGTAACCAAGAATTATCTTGGCATCCATAATTTGTAACCATTCTAAAAACATAGGAAATCACACTTTACTGCCACATGTCATCACATATTACTACTACATATCATCACATATTACTGATGAATATCATCAACACAAAGCAAAAACCGGAAAACCCTAAATATCTTTCAGTTATCATTTGATATTAATGAAACATATTATCAGCAAAAATCAAAAATCCTGACCCTAAAAAATGAAAAATTCAAACATAAACCCTCAATCTATGTCAAATGTCATCACGGATTATCCACATATTATATCCGCATATCATCTAATATACTGGGCATATATAATCATCAAAAAATAAAAATCTTCATCTCTGAAAACATATCATCAGATATTAGATTCACATATCATCTTATACTTTAGCCAAATATCATCATATATAGATGTCAATTACAATGTATAAGAATGAACATATAATTTATATATATATATATATATATATATTTATATATATATATATATAAATATATATATATATATATATATATATATATATATATATATATATATATATATATATATATATATATATATATATAGGGTTGGGTTCAAATGGAACCATGTCAATATATGCGAACCTAGGGACTCATCTTGGCCATTAGATTGGATAATCTTGATGGTTGAGATTATGACATGTCAGCATGGTAATAATTTAAAAAAATCCATTAAATAATTAAAAAGGGTATTTTGGACATATAACGACGTTTATGAAGAGCACTAAATTGCTTTTTAGAAAGCACAACGGATATATAACTGCAAATTCAATAATTTATAATAAAACTCAAATCTTCAACGAATCATAACTTTTTTAATTTTTATTCATTTTTAATGAAATATATATCAAATTAATCACATTCTCAAGATCTACGATTTAAGATACATATTGCATATTTAAAAATGTAAAAATAAATAAATATAATTAAATTTAAAAATCTGAATATTAAAAGCATTGTATATGACTATTTAAAGCACTACACAAGTCTTCAGCAATGCTTTTTTTTTTTTATGTTGGCAGTGCTAGTTTTTTGGAGTGCTTTCTTAATATTGTTGCGGCGCTTTTTTTACTACACTACCACTGCTTTTACTACACAATGAATCTGGAATACTTAGAGTGCTTTTTCTAATATTGTTATAGTGCTTTGAAACTACACTAACACTGCTTTTTGGAACTACTCTCCATTCTCCATTTGCTTTCTTCTTTATACAAAAGACAAAATACCGCCCCCCACCCATCGTCATGCCTGCGTTTAACTCTCCGACAAATTATCTTGAGCACATAACCAAAGTCTCGAGTAGTAGAGCAAACTCCAATTTCGAGGATTGCAGCCATGTTCCAATTCAAATCACCAACAACCAAACATGACCAAACAAATCAATTCAAATCCAATCACTCACAAAAACCACTCCAATTCATCCGATATTGAGTAGATCAATCACAAACTAAAATGAAAAATTACATATATCGCCGATTGAACTGCGGCGTCGGGTCCGAGAATTGTGCGGCGAACAGAGGTGAAAGGCGGTGGTTGCCATTTGTCGTCGTCTGCCCTCGATGATTGCTGCTGCCACGCTGCCGCCTTGCTGATGGCCGAAAATAGCAGCGGCCCTGAAAATAGCAGCGGCCCCAAAACCCCAATTTCAAAAAATCGGGTACCCGTGTGCCCGTTTTCATCCTCCTCCTCCAAAAGACCCCAACGGCTCCTCCAAGGCGACCAGCGTGCTCCCCGACACCTGCTTCGACCTGATATTGGCCTTCTAGATAATTGATCGAGACGGCAACGGTAACATAATGACGGAGGATCTGGAGCGGCTGCTGGGCCGGCTAGGCGTCGCCGCCGAGCTGCCGAGCCGGGAGGAACTGACATTGATGTTGAGCGAGGTGGATAAGGACGGGAGCGGGTGCATTATCCTGGAGGGTTCCATGCGATCGGATCGGCGTTCGCGCCGCCGGCTTGCGACGGCGAGATGAGGGAGGCGTTTGACTTCTTCGACTCGGATCGAGATGGGAGGATAACGGCGGTGGAGCTTTTTAGGGTTTTCAGGACGATCGGCGACGCCGAGTGCACGCTAGAGGACTGCCAGCACATGATAAGAGGGGTGGACAGCAACAGGGAGGGGTTCGTGTGCTTTCAGGAGTTCAGCCGAACCGCCGAATGAGGGGAGAGACGAGGAAGGTGAAGGGGACGGGTTTGAAGAGAAGATGGTGGGTTCTAGGGTTGGGATTTAGGGAAGGTATTTAATGTGATTAATAGRTTTGTAAGATTACATAAAGGTCTTTGTCCTCCTATATTTATAATTTAATAAATTTTAAAAATAAAAAAAATTTGATCCATACAAATTATCAGATCAAAAGTCTAAATTGGTCCCTATGTTCGCATATATTGACGTGAGTTCTATTTGAACCTAATCCTATATATATATATATATATATATATATATATATCACACACACACTAAACATCCAGATTCATTGTAAGAAAAAGAAACCCAAATATTCACCAAATAATTCGTAATCCTGCCGCATACGACCATCTCTCCAATAAAAAAAAACTACACAACCTAGATGTGCTGTCCACCTCAAAATCGAAAAAAAAGTCCTTCTCGTTAACTTGCCAATTTTTAAATTCTTGAATTAATGTGTTGGAATCAGTACCATCAAATATGTTCAATTTCAAGATTCTGGAATCGGGATATCTCTAAAATCCAAATGCTAAAAAAAGAAGAAGAAATAACATAGAACACAACTGCAAATTGCAATAACACCGGAAAATAAACTAAAAAGGAGTTTCAGTACGATTTAATTTACAGTTCAGCTTAGGAACCCATGCCGATCGCATGGAACCCCTCCAGGATAATGCACCCGCTTCCCGTCCTTATCCACCTCGCTCAACATCAATGTCAGTTCCTCCCGGCTCGGCAGCTCGGCGGCGGCGCCTAGCCGGCCCAGCAGCCGCTCCAGATCCTCCGTCATTATGTTACCGTCGCCGTCTCGATCAATCATCTGGAAGGCCAATCTCAGGTCGAAGCAGGTGTCGGGGAGCACGCTGGTCGCCGTGGAGGAGCCGTTGGGGTCTTTCGGAGGAGGAGGATGAAAACGGGCACACGGGTACCCGATTTTTTGAAATTGGGGTTTTGGGGCCGCTGCTATTTTCAGGGGCGCTGCTATTTTCGGCCATCAGCAAGGCGGCGGCGTGGCAGCAGCAATCATCGAGGGCAGACGACGACAAATGGCAACCACCGCCTTTCACCTCTGTTCGCCGCACAATTCTCGGACCCGACGCCGCAGTTCAATCGGCGATGTATGTAATTTTTCGTTTTAGTTTGTAATTGATCTACTCAATATCGGATGAATTGGAGTGGTTTTTTGTGAGTGATTGGATTTGAATTGATTTGTTTGGTCATGTTTGGTTGTTGGTGATTTGAATTGGAACATGGCTGCAATCCTCGAAATTGGAGTTTTGCTCTACTACTCGAGACTTTGGTTATGTGCTCAAGATAATTTGTCGGAGAGTTAAACGCAGGCATGAAGATGGGTGGGGGGCGGTATTTTGTCTTTTGTATAAAGAAGAAAGCAAATGGAGAATGGAGAGTAGTTCCAAAAAGCAGTGTTAGTGTAGTTTCAAAGCACTATAACAATATTAGAAAAAGCACTCTAAGTATTCCAGATTCATTGTGTAGTAAAAGCAGTGGTAGTGTAGTAAAAAAAGCGCCGCAACAATATTAAGAAAGCACTCCAAAAAACTAGCACTGCCAACATAAAAAAAAAAAAGCATTGCTGAAGACTTGTGTAGTGCTTTAAATAGTCATATACAATGCTTTTAATATTCAGATTTTTAAATTTAATTATATTTATTTATTTTTACATTTTTAAATATGCAATATGTATCTTAAATCGTAGATCTTGAGAATGTGATTAATTTGATATATATTTCATTAAAAATGAATAAAAATTAAAAAAGTTATGATTCGTTGAAGATTTGAGTTTTATTATAAATTATTGAATTTGCAGTTATATATCCGTTGTGCTTTCTAAAAAGCAATTTAGTGCTCTTCATAAACGTCGTTATATGTCCAAAATACCCTTTTTAATTATTTAATGGATTTTTTTAAATTATTACCATGCTGACATGTCATAATCTCAACCATCAAGATTATCCAATCTAATGGCCAAGATGAGTCCCTAGGTTCGCATATATTGACATGGTTCCATTTGAACCCAACCCTATATATATATATATATATATATATATATATATATTATATATTATATATATATCATATATATTATATATATATATATATATATATATA
>BMAC01000690.1:48550-63241 GCA_014905375.1 Phtheirospermum japonicum | reverse complement strand
CAAACCTTTTTGGTTTTTGCTTGAAAATTTTCTTCTTCAATATTGAATCGGCGTTCACGCCGCCGGCTTGCGACGGTGAGATGAGGGAGGCGTTTGACTTCTTCGACTCGGATCGAGATGGGAGGATAACGGCGGTGGAGCTTTTTAGGGTTTTCAGGACTATCGGCGAAGCCGAGTGCACGCTAGAGGACTGCCAGCACATGATAAGATGGGTGGACAGCAACGGGGAGGGGTTCGTGTGCTTTCAGGAGTTCATCCGAACCGCCGAATGAGGGGAGAGACGAGGAAGGTGAAGGGGACGAGTTTGAAGAGAAGATGGTGGGTTCTAGGGTTGGGATTTAGGGAAGGTATTTAATGTGATTAATAGCTTTGTAAGATTACATAAAGGCCCTTGTCCTTCTATATTTATAATTTAATAAATTTTAAAAATAGAAAAAATCTGATCCACACAAATTATTAGATCAAAGGTCTAGATTGGTCCCTAGGTTCGCATATATTGACGTGGGCTCTATTTGAACCTAATCATATATATATATATATATATATATATATACACACACACACTAAACATCCAGATTCATTGTAAGAAAAAGAAACCCAAATATTCACCAAATAATTCGTAATCCTGCCGCATACGACCATCTCTCCAATAAAAAAAAACTACACAACCTAGATGTGCTGTCCACCTCAAAATCGAAAAAAAAGTCCTTCTCGTTAACTTGCCAATTTTTAAATTCTTGAATTAATGTGTTGGAATCAGTACCATCAAATATGTTCAATTTCAAGATTCTGGAATCGGGATATCTCTAAAATCCAAATGCTAAAAAAAGAAGAAGAAATAACATAGAACACAACTGCAAATTGCAATAACACCGGAAAATAAACTAAAAAGGAGTTTCAGTACGATTTAATTTACAGTTCAGCTTAGGAACCCATGTTTATTATCAATATTGAAGAAGAGAATTTTCAAGCAAAAACCAAAAAGGTTTGTATAAATAATCCAGAAACAAAAAATGTACCTTATCAGGATATTGTTTTGCAAGATCTATCAATTTCAGAAGACCGGCCTTTCCCTGTGCTTGGCCTAAATAGTTAGCTAAATGTTTTCTCCTTGATAAAGGTAAGGGATCAACCAACATAGGGTTGTGAGATGTCATTCCATTGTCAACATTACCCGGTATAATTATGTCTTTCAATGTATTGAAGGAACTGTTGTCTCGTTGATCCGTGCGGTCTCCCTGCATTCATCAAAAGAAAAAAGACTCTCGTCCCATCACACATTGATCAAGGAAATGAACTTGTGTTATGTTCTTTTGAAAAAGCTCGCATCAAAGGGCGTTCAAGGGATAAACTAGGATTATCTATGCTTAGGAAGAAGATGAAATGACAGAAATTGGAATATAAAATAAATAAGAACAAAGTGGAATTGTTTCGGAGTTTTTCTTATCTTTTTCTCTTAATTCTTGTTTATCTTATTATTGAAAAGAAGTCCCTTCATATAGAGGTTAGAGAAATCCATTCTTATTAATGAAAGGAATATTATTGCTCGTATATCATCGCATAGAGATTTCACATATCATCACATCTACCTACACATATCATCATATTCTACTTTCAGATAGCATTATATGTTGATTCCATACACAATCACATATTATTGCTCGTATATAATCACATACAGGCTCACATATCATCACATCTAACTACACATATCATCACATTCTACTTTCAGATAACATCATATTGATTCCCATACACCATCACATATTATTATTCGTATATAATCACATACAGGATGACATATCATATCACATTCTACTTTCAGATATCATCGCATTCTACTTCCATATAGCATCACATACAGACTCACACATCATCACACATTCCCTTTCATGAATCATAAGAAGGAGAAATCATAAACTTGTAATCGAACTATTTTCATGAATGTTCAAACTCGCACCAGAAACTGGAATATTTCCAGGAGATACACAAATCGGAAGAACTGCAGGAAAAAAAAAAGAAACAGCGTAAACCTAATAGCGAAAAAAAATAAATAAACTTCTAAAATAACTTACCCTCGAACCGATTCACGTCCATTGGAACATCTACCAGATTCAAGTCCATCTGAATTGAAGGACTTGTTTGTTGGTGGTGGAGCAACAATTGTTTCTTCAATGAAAATCGAAGAGACACTCAAAATTATTTGTTGTTAAATCTGATGGAGATCGCCGTTGCTGCTAAAATCGATGATGATTGCGTTGCTGTTAAATCCAATGGGGATCGCCGGTAATGGATTATTATTCGGACAAAATCGATGTAAATTTTGGCGATGGAAATTTGGGGATCGTGCGTGTCGTGAAAATAGAAGTTCAGAAAAAAGAATAAAAAAGCGCTTGAGGTTCTGGGAATTGCGTTTTATATGTCAAAACAGGTGCACCTGCAAGGTGCACCTGGGTCCATCTAATAATTTTCCATATTAGTTAAGCTCATATTTTTGATTTAAATAATGACTTAAACTGATTTATTCCGATTTCTTATTTTTCACTTATGAGCGTTTAGTTTTATTATTAAGACTTAAATATTTTGAATGTTATTTTGTGGATTTAATATTAGGACTATTTTTATTTATAGCTGTGTAGGTCATACTTTTTAAGCAAATATTCATACATTTAATGTGAAAACTCGTACTTTTCAAAACAACTTAAATAATTATATGAATATTTGCTTGAAAAGTATGCCGCCACACTCAAGGGCTAACCTATCCTTGGACTTGGGGGGCAACTGCCCCTCTTATTAGTATTTAAATTGCAATTTTGACCCCTATCTGTTCCTGATCTTGCCACCTCTCCTTAAAATTTTTAATTTTGCCTCCTTTCAATTAAATTCTTGGTTTCGCCCTTGGCCACACGGAAGAGTTTACCCTATAGTGGCCACAAAAAATTTTGCGTTTTAATTTATTTACTTATTTTTGTTATATATGAATGTATGTGTGTGTTTTTATATATATATAAATTTAAAAAAATGGCTTGCTCTAATAGCTTATGCAAAGCTATTTACGCTATGCAATACCAGAAACAAAACACAATGTTTTGCACAACATGAATTTTAATACACTGCCACTGTGTAAAAGAAAATACTCTGCAAGAAAGTTGTGGGTGAATATAGTGACCAAATGAGCGCTCTTGCTGAGAAATTACTAGGTCTGATATCCAATAGCTTAGGGCTAACATCATCGTGCATCAAAGACGTTGTCGGTGAATTTTACCAAAACATCATCATTAGTTATTACCCACCTTGCCCCCAGCCTGAGCTCACTCTTAGCCTACAATCTCATTCCAATATAGGCGCCATTACGCTTCTCATCCAAGATGATGTCGGAGGCCTTGAAGTCTACAAGAACGGAGAATGGGTTTTTGTAAGTCCATTACGTGATGCTATTTTCGTGATTTTGGCTGACCAAACCAAGGTATTGGTTAATTGAGTTCCCTTTTGTTTATTTGCTTTCTTGCCAAGTTTACTATAATACCAAATTTTAGATTATAAAACTTAGGAAATAATGTCGTGCATAATAACTTCAAAATCTTAATTACCAGACTCCAATTTTCAGATCATAAAGAATGGACAATATAAAAGCGCTCAACATCGGGCGATAACTAATGCCAAGAATGCACGGATTTCTGTTTCCACATATCGCGACCCTGCAAAACGAAGATAATTAGCCCGGCTTTTGAGCCGCCTAAATATCGGCCTGTGATGTATGGAGACCATGTTTCACCGTGGTACACAAAAGGGCCAGATGGGAAACAGAACATTGATGCTCTTTTGCTTTAACAAACGAGTTTCCTTTTTTCTTTTTTTCTTTTTTTTCTTTTTCTGGGGAATAATGTTGTGGATAACTGGAATTGCAAAACTAGTTACAATTCGTGTTCTTTGTTTTCCCTTCTTGTACGCCCATATAATAAAATGTAATTGTGCTTTCTCAGCCATGCCAAGTTTCATGTTTTTATTTCTATTAAGTTGTGTTGTTGTGATCCAAGTAGGAAAAAGAATGCACTGAGAAATCAATATATTTCTGGAAGAAAATAGTTCTGGCTGCAGGATGTTATGTCGGATGTTGGCGGCATTCACAGTCACGTCCGTTTTCAGGCAAAATAGCAGTGAGAATGAAATTTGCTCTCAATCGATTTTTCTTTGATTAATTTTCTGAAAGCATGAATCGATTGTAATCAATCTCTCAACTTTATATAGTCATACCTTGTTTGTATAAGAGACCTACAAAATAATATATAAAAAGATATATACAAATAAAGTAAGTAAATATCATTAGTTAGGAAATAAGATCAAATTTCTAAAGTCCTAATAATATTTAATACCTATAAAAAAAATCTACACTTATGAAAGAAATATACATAATATATTATAAAAATATATAATATAAGGAAATAAAATCGAATGACATCCCCGTTCCCAGTCGGTAGAGGATTCGGGCATGAAGCTCGGTAACTCTGGAGTTGTTGTTTGTAGGCGTCCAGTTGCTACAACAAACTTTGTACAAGAGCCCATAAAACAACGACATTCGAGAGGAAGGGAACTGGGTTGACCACTCCGCAATAACATCACTCGTTAAAAACTTGATTATCCGAGTTAAATAAGTTTCCTCAGGGTCTTCATCAACATCTGGTGTTTCAAACAGCTCAATAATCATGGTCGGTGTGAAGTTGAAGATTTCCCCACGCACATACACATGCCTATATCTCGGAGAGGTGGGATCACGAACTTCAGTACTGAGATTTGAGTAGAACTCATACACCACAGCTTGCTTGAATGACACAACATCATCAATGGTGGACATCAGTTGCCGGATCTCAAAAAAATTATCAAAATTATAGGTTTAAAATGTTGGCACATGTCGGCGCTTATCTTTGATCAGAGACCTCCCAGCAAATATCTTTTACCTGTCATGAGCAGCTTCAATATAAAAAGTGTTAGTAAAGCACTACTAAGATCATGGTCTGCACCAATGCGGGTGTAGATGTGATCGCATTCTCAGCAGCATCAGGGACTGTATTCTCAGCTTCAATATAAAAAGGGTTGACTGAGTCTGCATCTCCAGCGTGTTTATCTATAAACTCATCAGTGGGCGTGCTTGAGCTCGAATTATCTCCAGCAAAAAGATTTCTCATCAATTGAGATCGCAGGCATCGTCTTGGAAGGAGGACGTGAAGGGCTAGCCGTAATGCCCTTCCCCTTTTTGAGACGTAGTAGAGCACGACCTATGGGTGCCAGAACATCTTTGAGAGAATCAGACACCATAGCGGAGGAGGAACGACTACGCCTGGCCATGAAAAATTGTGAGGCCTCCGAATTAGAATTGGAACCCTCCATAGGCACATGGGACTCATGCCTACCAACTGTAGCTGACGAGTCAGAGTTGGAAAGAATTCCGGAAACATCGACAATCATATCCTCAATCGCATTTGCAACTGCATCCTCCCCCTTTCTTCGAAGCCTTGGTCAATTTCTTTGAACTTTTATTCTTTGTCTTCTTTTGAGTCTTCTGCTTGTTAGATCTCGAACCGCCTTTACTGGACACGTCAGAGACAGAGTCTGGAGACTCATAAACCTCAGGTGAGGTGCTTGGACTTACAGGAAGATATCATGTAGTCTGGCTTGAGCGAATCATATATGAGATTGTAGTTTGGCAGATTCTCGATGTCGATTTCATTTCCATGATCTCTTGGGAATAGAGTAGCATGTGGTCCAGTTGATTCAATAACTGGAATCATGGCAAAATGAGGTGGCGAGGAGGAAGGAGGTGGTGTCGGTGCAGTCTATGGTGAAGAGGTGGCTGGAATAATAGGGAACGGTGACCTAGGTGTAGAGGCAGCCCCAGATGCCGTCCCATCAGCCGATGTATTTGGGACACGGGAGTTGACTAAGTTTGAAGAGAGATATCATGGTTGTGATTTTACGAGTGGCGGCGTTTCTTAGAGCAAAGTCATCTGATGAGGGTGAGGAAGGTGAGTCGGTGCTAGGGATAGTAAGAAATTACTTGTCACTTGAAAAAGTTTTTTACATGCTTTCAAGTAGCTATAAACTCAAGGGTCACACTCAAGCAAAAGTAAGAGAGAGATGAGAGCAAAATTAATGCAAAAATGTAAAAAGCAAGAGTGTGTGTGCTTGTGGTAAAATATGTACTACATATATATAGAAAAACAAATTCTAAGAAGTCCTAGAGCCCACAAAGTTAACCCTAGATATATATTTAAAAGGAAACTCTAAAATATGAAATAAAATTGATTTGTACATATTTGTGTGTGATTTCTGTGTGTTTTTGTGTCTTTTCGTGTGTGCTTTAGTCGGGTTTTAATCGTATATCTCTCCTTTTTCCTCATTTTGCATTTTTGTAGTGTTTTTCGTCTTTTTAGTGTTTATCGTATTTATCTTTTACTTTTTATAGATTTTTATGTTATTTTGCTTTTATTTGTTTTAGGGTAGTCGATCAAGCCTAGGAGCGTTCCTAAGGATCACAACTGGCTAGATTTGATGAAAACACGACTCAGATCCATGTAGCACAACCATCGATCGACGCATGTAGACCTGTGGAACCGGTTTACGTTAACCGGTTAACCGTCGGTTAATAACTGGTTGACCGGTTACGCTTAAGTGTTGACCTGTGGTTCCGGTTAAAATTGTAACCGTTAACCGGAGATTAGGTTACTGTTAGGGTTACCGGCTAACCGTAACCGCTGGTTAACCGACTTTTTAAAATAGTAATAATAATAATTCTGGAAGTTTAACCACCGGTTAAAATTGGCGGTTAAACTTCCCCGGTTAAATATCGTTGGAAATCTACGGCTGAGATCAACTAGCCGTTGAAGATCAACGTCTAAAATTTAAATGAAAAACTAGCCATAGGTGGTTAACCGTGGTTAAATGGTTTAACTGCTGGTTAACGGCTAGTTTTTCAATTTTTTTTTTGTTTTTTACAATACATTTTGACACCTATAAATACCCCACTCTTCAACACCAATCCCCACACCAATTCATCTCTGCTATTATTGTTCTTCTCTTAAATTTTTAATCTTCAAGTCAAGTTGAAGAAGTCAGCTGCGTCACTCTCGTTCTTATGTTGGTCGCGGACGTATTGGGTTTTTCACAACCGATTCGGGGGTGAAGGTTTAAAGGGATTCCGTGCATTAAATTCTCAATTCTAACCCTAAACATTGATTTGGTTTGGAATTTGTAAGGATTTAGCGCTGTCGATGAAGGTTAAGGAAGTGGTTGAAGAAGTAGTCCACTCAGTTTTACAATCAAAACTACATCACATATGCCTTGCATATTCACCAAAACAAGCTTTGAATTTTCCTTTCCATACAGTGCATATTACTCGTGAAAAAAAAACAAAACAGAACTACTCTTGCATACTTGAAACCTATTTTTCAAAAATTCAAAACTACTATTGACAAATTCAAAATGAGTCCATTAAATTTTCAAATCAAAACTACATTCCAAATGCCTTGCTTATTCACCAAAAGTATATTTGAATTTTCCATCCCGTACAGTTGATACTAATCGTGAAAAAGAAAAAATAGATCTACTCTTCCAAAATTGAAACATATTCTTAAAAAATTCAGAACTATTCCATTCCACTTCGAATCTACTCTTGAATAAATCAAAACTACTATAGAAAAATTCAAAACGAGTCCATTCAATTTTAAAATCAAAACTAGATGACAAATGCCTTGCTTTTGCATCATAACACTCAGTAAGTATTTCAAACTACTCAGGCAGAAAATAACCTATTTCTCAAGCCGTATTCTGATATCATTTCACACACAAGAAAAAAAAATTAACAGAAACAATTATTGAACCAAAAATCCTTCGGAGATTACAGATAATGCTAATTCCAAATTATCCAAAATAACAATTCCTAACAAGATAACATAATAAATGAACTGAAAATGAAAATTATCTACTCCTACCAATTCTAGAACAATTACCAAAAAAAAAATATAACTGGGACAAAAATAAAACAAAAAAAGAAAAACTTACTTCTTTGCTTTCTTCCTCTTATTCCTTCCCGACATATTTGCCAAACTGTTAATTTGTAGAACCTATGGTTTTGAAATAAGTCTCAGTAAACGATGTTAAGTTCAGTTTTACAACACTAGAACTAACATCAAACAGTTTCAGAGTTGTAAATATAAAAAAGAAATAGTTTTAAAGCAGATGTTGTGAAAGGTGTTAAAACACCGAAACTAAATCAAACAAAGTTGTTAAAATATGCAGCGGAATAAATATTAAAAAGAGAACACAACAATTTTAATTTCGTTCATAAGTAAAAGTACTTACGAACTTGGGTATAAAAACCTGAAAACTATATTACTTTTCATGTTCAAGATCAATTACAAAGGATGTAAAGTAATATATGAAAATCAAAGTATCAAAACACTATGATACTAAAATACTTGTCGCCACAAAGGATGATCTTCTCTGTTGGTCAGGCAACTTCAGAGATCTATGAGTCTCGGATGGCTTCAAGTACTTTTCCCTTCTTGTGTTCTTCACATCCTTGCGTTGATCTTGCTCCTTGCTGCGTACTTACTTCCTAAAAAAAACGTATCCAAGTCTTTTCTTCTTCTTGTCTTAAATAGACAAGAATCCTAGAGTCCTAAACTTGGTAAACAAGTAAAACATAAACTAGAAAACCAAATAAAGCCCTAGACTCCATCTAGGAAACAAATCTAGAGTCCTAATTTATTTTGAGCCCAAGAAAGGCAAACACTAAAAAAGAAAAGTTGCCAAGAATAAAATTCTCAACAATCTCCCCCTTTTACCTTTCTGGACAAAATACCACGACACAACAAAATGTTTAAACACAAGTTTAAGACTCCTTCTAAATTAGAAACTCCCCTTAAACAAATAACCATTGTTGTAAAATTACACACCAAAAGTAATAATAACGAAATGTTTTCAAATACCAAAATAAAAAAAACTAAGGCAAAGGCATAAGGATTTAATGACCACGAATCCTCTTCAACCGACGA
Source organism: Phtheirospermum japonicum (assembly GCA_014905375.1). Lineage (NCBI taxonomy): Eukaryota > Viridiplantae > Streptophyta > Magnoliopsida > Lamiales > Orobanchaceae > Phtheirospermum > Phtheirospermum japonicum. The sequence continues at coordinate 54,191 of BMAC01000690.1, read as the reverse complement.
GGAGATGTCGATGTCCCATCATCCTTAGCCTTTCTCTTCTTCAGCAGATTCTTCATCTTCTTCAACTTCCTGTTTCTGAACTGGATCTTCCTCATCCTCTTTTCCTTTTCTAGACTAGCCAAAACCTCAGCAGCAGCAACAGAGCTATCATCACCATGATCAGCTTCATCAATATCCACTAAAAAAAACCGGCGATACTGACGGGCAAAGGTCCGTCAGCATTACTGGCAAAATACGTTATTGGGGGTTTTACTGATGGACTAGGCCATCAGCAAATGTCCCCGTCAGTAACCCCTCAAGGAAAGAGCAGGAATTCATCCTGCTTAATTATCCTGATGAGCGAGGCCATCAGGATATGATTTTTAATTAAAAATAATAATAATATATCCTCCCTCGCCTCATTCTATCAAAACGAGTTAAAAAAAATCGCCGTCTCCCAACCTTCCGGCCCAACCCCTGCCTCCTGTCGCCGCGCAGCTGCCGTCGCCATCGTCTGGGAGAAAGAGTAGCCTTCCCCATCGCCGTCACTTGGGAGAAAGAGAGTGGGCGTCGTCGTCGTCGCCTTCCGTCGTCGTTGCCCTCCACCACCACCAGCGCCTGCTCTAGCCTCCACCACCTGTCCGTCCGGGTAAGTTAGTTTTATTGTTATTATTTTTTTAATTTTTATGAATTAATTATTAATATTTTATATATATATATATATATATATATATATATTTGATGTTTGTTAATTAAATAAATAAGAAAAATACAATAAATGATCATATTATTGAACATATATAATTATATATATATGATGAACATATATATGCTAATTAATGATTTTTAGATTTATGATGAACATATATATGTATAAAAATAACCTAAACCTAAAAAATATCAATTTGATAGAATATACTTTATTTAGCAAATATAAAATAAAAATCTATTTTTTTTAAATAAAAATCATTTTTCTTTAAATCAAATTGGGGATTAAAATAGTTTTAATATAAATTGGAGTTAATTTAACATTCTATTTTTTTTAATTTGAAAATAAATTTATAGTTTTTAAAATAGTTTTAAATTAAATAAAAATTTATTTAAAATTCTATTTTTATTTTCTAGTTAAATAATTATGTTTCAAATAGAGTTTAATTTTGAAATAAAGTTCTGATTTCAAATTAGGGGTCTAATCATAAATAATTTTAAAATTAGGATTAAATTGGTAAATTATTAGAAAAATACGTAAACAAAGTATATAATTAGATAGTTATGGGTTAATTTAGTAAATAATTAGGAAAATAGGGTTTCATTATATTAACTTAGATTGTTAGGGTCTGCTTTTAAATTTAGATAAACTTTAGGTGCAAATTATATTTTGATATATGTATTCACCCATTATATTGTGTGTGTGTGTGTATATATATATGTATATATATATATATATATATATTGTTCATGCATGGGAGGCCGTGGTGATCGGCCGGGGTTTAATTTTATTTATATATATTATTGTCATTGGTGTTGTTGGTTGTATACCGTCGGATGTTGACGTGGGTTACAGCGCCCGCCAAGAGGTGTTGTCCCTCCAATAGAGGGTTTTATTTTGAAAAAGAAAAACGTGATAGGGTGTCACGTGGTTTTATTTAAATTTTCAAAATATTTTTTAAAAATGCGACGGTGGTAATTGATTATTTGGAACCTTGGCGGAGTGACGTGATTCATATTGTTGTAGAGAATCAATTATATATAGATCACTCATTTGAGAATTAATATCAAATAGAAAATCTTGAAACTAAGTTTCAAATTATTCCAATATTCCTTAGACCTATTTGAGATTTAGTATCAAATATAGAGTTTGATACTAAATTTCAAATTGTTCCATTTTTGGACAGTTTGAGAATGTGACTTGTAGTATGGTTATCTTATGTGTATATTTTGTTTTGTTTTAGTTTTGAAATTTTGTTTTCTGCATCTCTCTAATTGTTCTCGGGTGCACTGAAATATACGTGTACTACGAGAACTAAGGGGAGATGTTGACGTGGGTTACAGATCCGCCAGGAGCAGGACCTGGAGATTCAGCAGATCCGCGAGGAGCAGGAGCGTTCCCAGTTGGCGCTCCATCAGCAGATTGAAGAAGTTGTTGCCCTGGCCATGTCTCGTCGGCCTCCTACTCAGCCTCCTACTGATCCGACATTCGATGGAGATAATAATTAGATGGATAGAGAATTCAGATTTTCTTATACTTTGAAATATTTGAATAATTTATTTTGATTTTGGAATATTGGATAATTTGTTTTGATTTTGAAATATTGGATAATTTGCTTTGATTTTTAATTATTGGATAATTTATTTTGGATTATCTATTATTTTATTTGTTTATTATTTTTTTAATTTAAATATTAATTAATATAATTCAAAAAATTTATAATATTTTCATTTCCTTATTGACGGCCTACTGACGGGTAAACCGTCAGTATATTTTAGAACTTTCTGATGGCTTACAACCCGCCAGCAATACTAACGGCCACATAACCGCCAGGATTGGTGACAACCAATCCCGTCAGTATTGCATCAGATATTCCTGACTGCTAAACTCCGCCAGGAATACTGACGGCCAATTTCTAACTGCTCTGGACGTCAATAAAGCCGTCACTACTACTAACGAAAATACTTACCCGTCAGGATATGATAATACTGACCGCGAAAATGCTGGCGGTCTGTATCCGTTAGTAGGTTGTCAGTATTCTATATACTAATGGCTTTATGACGGATTTGGCCATCAGCATAGCCGGACTTTTTGTTTTGCATGTAATTGTGGTATTTTTCTCGTGTTTTTAATTAGGGTTTTATATTATTTTTATTATTTTTTGAGTCGATCAGTTAGTTCTTTAGGTTATTTCTCTTGTTTTATTGTTTTTCGTGTTTCTTGTTGATTTTTATATTTAATTTGGAATGGTTTAAATTAATTGGAGGTTTGGTGTAATTTTGGATTTTTATATTCAGAATTCCTATTTTTATAGGTAAGGGCATTGAAGGCTAAAGTACTAGCCAAGGCAAGCCAAACCCCAAGCCGTACTTGATGCCAAAAGAGGCTAAGAAATGCCAAAACATTCTGGAATACTAGCCAACCCACGCCACAACTCGCCGAAGTAGGCGCCAGACCTCGGCGTTTGCCAAGATTCACGCCAAAATTCATGCCAAACTGCCGACACTGGGTGCGCTGCCGACACTGGATTACCCAGTGTCCGAGCAGCGCCCAGCACATCTCCCGCGCATCCGCCCAGCGCTCGCCACATCACTCGTCATGACTCTCGCCAGCGCTCACCAAACCTATCGCCAACATGCCCGCGCCAAGGCCCAGCGCCCACGCCCACAAGCCCAGCGCCCAGGGCCGAGCCACCTCGAGCCATGGTCGAGCCAAATCGATCCAAAATGTGCCGAAAGGCTATCCAAGTGGCTAGGAAGGTCAACACGGGTCATTTTTGGTCAAACCCAGGAATTTCAAGCCTTTTTGGCTAATTTGGACCATATAAACCCAATTAAACCTATTATAAATAGAACCTTACTCTCATTTTGTAAGAGTCACCTCTTCTCCCAACCCAAGTTAGGGTTTGGAATTAAATTACTCACAAGCTCTTGATAATCTTCTTTTTCTTAGGTTTTAGATTCAATTTCAAGCTTTGATTTAATCTCTTTTCTAGATCTAGATTACTTTCATGCTTGGACTTGGGTTTGTAAGCCCAAGAAGAATTCAAGTACTCCCTTGGATTGTTACTTTGATGCAATTAAATTCAAGCTTGTTTCATTTCTTAATTCAAGTAAGTTTCCTTTCAATTTCATGTTTTGTGCTTTAATTCCATGCTTTGTTCTTCATTTCCATGCTTGTTCTTCATTTTATGCTTTTTGTCTTAGCACCTTTAATTCATGTTAGATCTTAAGAATTGGCTATGGAATCTTGATGAGTGACAAATCTAGATCATAGGTCGGGTCTTGGATCGTCTTGATTTTGAGTTTTTCACATGCTTTATTTTTCTTTTTATTTTCATGCTTTGTTTCATGCTTAATCCTAGATCTATGCTTTGTTTCTTGTTGTCTTTCATAAAGTTTCAAACTCTCCCATCAATTTTCATTGCTTTATCCATTCATGCTTTCAATTCATGTTAATTTGCATTATTCAAGTTTTTTATGTTCATGCAAGCTTAGTTGTACCTTGTGCATACATGCTTGTACTTGGTGAAACATGCTTGTTTTTGCTTAATTTTGGTTATTTGATTGCATTTTCATTGAAGGCATACGGCCAAGGCATTCTATCCACTTGTTATTTCAATTTCTAGGATAGTTTGATTAGTTTCTAGTTTATTTTCATTTTCCTTTTATTTTCCAAAGCTTGAAACACATTGAATCCTTCAACTGAATCAATTTCCAATAAAACTGAGCCATGAACCCGTTGATATATTTCAACACCAAGAAAACTTTCTAACAAAATGGTGTCGTTGCCACTCGACTTGGCTAAGGCTTTCGATTTGATTGTGGTTTTATTGTGTTTTTAGCTTTCTTTGTTATTTGACGTTTTTTGTTAAGTATGCAAGGTACGTATAGCTATGGTAGATACATTCCCAACATGGGAGGGCATGGTGCAAACCATGTTGGGAATAGGATGTATAATAGCCTTGGCATCATGGGAGGGCATGGTGCAAATCACGTTGCCAATGGTGGATTTGACTATGGTCAACCCGGCATGGGAGGGCATGGTGCAAACCATGTCGGTTTTAATGGCTCCTCGGGTACGAATGGTCCGTATAGAGGATATGATGCTCCGAATCACTTCCCGAATATGCATAATCCGACATCCGGGCCATATGGTGGTTATATTGCGCCTAATCAATGCACAAACATGTATAATGGAGGCTTTTGTCCAAATAGGTACGTTGGTTGTCAATATCCGATTCCCACCCCGTATAGTGGTAATTGAATTCCCGAGTATTGTCCGAACATGCATAATGGTAGCTTTGGGAATCCCGGTCCGTGTGGAGGTCCTCCTACTTCGAATCTCAATTTTGGACGTGCATAACCCTATCCGCCTAAAGATCACGAAGCTTATGAGTTGTTTGGCAGTCCGAGATCCATAGTTGCAAGTGGCCCCCCCATCCGCACTATGGGGGATGGTTAACAAACCTTTTGTGGGATGTGCAATGGTGTGGAACGTGTGATCATACTACCGAATCTTGCCCTTTAACTTCCTCCGTTCAATATGTCTGTTGCCTCATTTGGAGGATATGTATGGAGGCCATGGATATCCGTGTGGACCCGATTGGTGCTCCACCATCGTTTCTTCTCCGCCCGCCGACTCATAATCCTCTTGTTACTCCTCACGAGCCCCATTTCATCCGACCACCCCGGATGATTTGCTCCTACTCCATCCCCCAATCCGGATCTCTTGGTCATTACGCAATAATTCTCAAGGTCCAGTTCACGTTCCTTGATAAGTGGGGATGGCTAGATAATACCGGTCATCTCCCCTCCGGAAGAGGAAGTGTCTCTCAATTTCCGACGTGTTCTTACTCCTCTTGATTCCACATCCGTGGACCTCACTTTGCTTTCTCTTTCAAAAATTTCTATTATCGATCGAGGAGTATATATGGACATGATCAAAGATATG
>BMAC01000690.1:32809-48525 GCA_014905375.1 Phtheirospermum japonicum | reverse complement strand
AAAACGATGCAATTCAACTCATTCTTAACCCGAGAAAGAGAATAAAAAGACTAAAGTAAGACTCAATTATGTACAGATTCGTAACAAAAACGTACGAATTATCTTCCTACTTTGAATCTCAATTTTGGGATGCGCATAACCCTATCCGCTAAAGATCACAAAGCTTATGAGTTGTTTGGCGGTCCGAGATCCTTTGTTGCAAGTGGCCCCCTCATCCGCACTATGGGGGATGTTAACAAACCTTTTGTGGGATGTGCATGGTGTGGAACGTGTGATCATACTACTGAATCTTGCCCTTTAACTTCCTCGTTCAATATGTTGTTGCCTCATTTGGAGGATATGTATGGAGGCCATGGATATCCGGTGGGACCCGATTGTGCTCCACCATCGTTTTCTCTGCCGCCGACTCCTAATCCTCTTGTTACTCCTCACGAGGGCCCATTTCATCCGACCACCCCGATGATTGCTCCTACTCCATCCCCCGATCCGAATCTCTTGGTCATTACGTAATAATTCTCAAGTCCAGTTACGTTCCTTGATAAGTGGGGGATGGTTGATAATAGGGTCATCTCGCCTCCGGAAGAGGAAGTGCTCTCAATTCCGAGTGTTCTTACTCCTCTTGATTCCACATCCGTGGACCTCACTTTGCTTTCTCTTTCAAAAATTTCTATTATCGATCAGATATATATGGACATGATCAAAAATATGGTTGAGCGAGCTTATATGGAGGAAAAGACCAATGAGGAGGAGGTTGGCTCGGACTTCGATATTGAGGATTGTTGCGAGGTTGTTGAGCCCCTTGTTTGTAATGACGAATCCGTTGTGCTCCAACGTGCCCAAGACTTGCGTGACGAAGATTGTTTATGGGTCGTTGAGGGCACCGACAACTTTTTAGAGGGGGAGGTGGGGGTTATTGATGATAAGCTTGAAAAAATTAACGATTATCTTGAGGAAGAAGCGGAGAGCAAGTCAATTTTCATCCTTGAAAATTCGCATCGAGAGGAAGAGGAGGACAGGACGGTTAAAGTGCTTGAAGTTCTTGAGGGTGTTATTGATTGGAGACCTAGAGTGGTTGAGAGAGTTAGCCCTTTGAATTTGAGTTTTGATGAAATGGTGAGAGCCAGGATTTGGAGATTGTTGTGGGATGGATTAATGTTCTTACTTTCCAAAAGCGAGTGGGTGAAGCCCATTGACTTGGTGCCCAAGACGAGCGGCATGTTCGTTCTTGAGGATGAAAAAGGAGGGTTGTTGGCCACGAGGGCTTCAACGGGTTGGAGGACGTTGATCGATTTTAAGAAGTTAAATGTGTCTACCAAGAGAGATCATTTCCCTCCCCCATTCTTTGATAAAAGGTTGAACAAGCTAGCCGGCCAATATTCCTTTTTCTTTCTTGATGAGTCGTCGGGGCACTTCAAAACCACCATTCCACCCGAAGACCGAGCCGAGATGAGTTTCATTTACCAACTTGGAACGTTTGCATTTTGGCGGATCCTATTTGAGCTATGAAATGCGCCAAGGATGTTCCAAAGAGTGGATCCTCCCAACAAAGAGGAGATTATTTTGGTGGACCCTCCCGTGATCTTTCCACCTTGACCAAAAGGGAGTACGTCAAGCTAGTGACGTAAAACAAGCGCTTCTTGGGAGGCAATCCAAGTTCTTCTCATTAATTTCTTTTATTTTCTTTCTTCCTTTCTTTCTTTCTTCTTAAAATAAAAATCCAAAAAAACATTTGAAAAATCGAAAAAACAAAAAAAAATATTTTCAAGTGTCTTTTGGTTCTTTTTGTTTCGATTTATGTAAATATTTTCTTATGTTTTTGATTTTGTTTGGTTTCCTTTTATAGGGTTTCGTTTTCCAACTTCAACCTTAGGTGATTTGTTAAGAGGGTAGAGCTCGTGAAGTCGGGAAATACTAGCCATACACGATGTTCACTCGGATTGCTTAGATGCTTAGGTGGACCCCACTGAGCTCGACCCAAACTTGCTCGGTTAAGGAAGTTTCTATTCACCTTTCTTTTACTTGATCTTCATTAAAATGTGATAAGGGTATTGCATGGTTTAAGTGTGGGGTGGGTAGGTGGTTAGGGTCTGGGTTTTTACAAGCATGTTTTGTCTTTCTTAACTCGAGCCTTGCCGAAGTGATGCATTCTTGGCGAAGTGATGCTTACTAATTGCGCTTTTATATGGTTGAGTCGTTTTTGTGTCTTTTGTGCCTTTATTATATTGTTGAACAATCACTACTTGTATGGAGGTTTGAATAGTTTACTTGTCGGGTTTTTACATGTTTATACCCTCTTGTGTAAGGAGTTGAATTTTTGTGCTTCGTCTAAAACCCGCCTATATATATATATATATATATATATATATAGAGTTGGGTTCAAATGGAACCATGTCATTATATGTGAACCTAGGGACTCATCTTGACCATTAGATTGGATAATCTTGATGGTTGAGATCATGACATGTCAGCAMGGTAATWATGTYAAAWAWTGCATTAAWTWAWTAAAAAMGGTATTTTYGACATATATCAACGTTTACAAAGAGCACTACATTGTTCTTTAGAAAGCACGAATAGATTAAGAAAAAAAACACTACGATTGTATACAAAAAGCATCGCAAATTTCGTCTATAAACTGCAAATTCAGAATTTTAAAATGAAACTCAAATCTTCAACAAACCATAACTTTTTCAATTTTTATTCGTTTTGAATGAAATATATATCAAATTAATCACATTCTCAAGATCTAAAATTTAAGATACATATTGCATATTTAAAAATATAAAAATAAATAAATAAATACAATTAAATTTAAAAATATGAATATTAAAAGCATTGCATCTGACTAATTATAGCACTACACAAGTCTTCAGCAATGCTTTTTTTGTATGTTGGCAGTGTAAGTTTTTTGGAGTGCTTTCTTAATATTGTTGCAGCGCTTTTTTTACTACACTAAACTGCTTTTTATTATTCAACATCAACGATTCCAGGCCGAACCACAAACGATTTTAGGCACAACCACCACCAAAACCGTACGCCAACCCACGGCCGTCGAACCCGTACGCCAACCCACCGACCCCGTACGCCAGCCCACCACCGAACCCGTACGCCAACATCGCCGCCCAAATCACTGTTCCCATCTGACCAATGATAAAAAGTAACTCAGAAAATCATCACACATCCAATTCCAACCATTACCCAACTGCCAAAAACAGTGGCACTTAGATGTGTGCTATAAAAACAACCACACTCACTAATTATATAAATAAATTCAGTACATATTTTTAATCTCAATTTATAAAATAAAAATATTGAAAATGGAAAATTGCTTTTGGGCGGCTGCAGGGGATCAGTATGGCAGCTCCTGGAACTACACCCAACAGAATGAAGCTGCGACCGCGGCGGCGCTGCAGTACCATTTCTACCACCACCCTGCCGGGCAGCCGTGGGAAGGGGCGGCCGGGGATAGAACCGCCAATGCTTCTAGAAGCCACAGTAAAGCTGAGAAGAGGCGGAGGGATAGAATTAATGGCAGATGTTGGCGTACTGATTCCAGATGTTCGCGAGGCCGGTGAGAGAGGGCCGCGCGGCGGTCTGAGGCGGCCGTGTGTTCGATTTGGGGATGGGTTTAATGGCAGATTTTGGTTTGGCCAGGCGAAGAGGAACCATCGGAGAAGTGGGTATTTTGATTTGGGGAGGGGACGGGATATGGGAACGGGAATAGGTTTGGCAGAATATAATTTTCTGATTTGTTTTAACTAATGGGATTATGTAAGTTTACATAAACACCCTTCTCCTTCCATATATATAATTTAATGAATTTAAAAAATAGAAAAAATCTGGTCACACATATTATTAGATCTAAGGTCAGGATTGGTCCCTAGGTTCGCATATATTGACGTGGTTCTCATTTGAACCTAATCCTCTCTCTCTCTCTCTCTATATATATATATATATATATATATATAATCAACATTTTTTTGTGAAAATATTGCAACGCTTTAAAAGCTCTTTGGATTTCGCTCCCAAATTCGGTGCAAACTAATGAGTAGCCTTATGTGATTTATCAGCTTGCTTGCATTTTTATGGAAATTGCATTGAGGAGGTTTAATTTTGCTCGTACATGATTGAATTTGGAAATGACCTCGAGGCACATGTATCACCCTTATTCTAGCAATATCCAAATATATAGCTACTTAAAAATCCCAAATGAGCCCCCTTGAGCCTATGTCCCATTTCTTGTTAGCCGAGCTCGATTTTAGCTCGTATATCTTCATTTGTTGTGAGGTGAGAGTGTATATTGTTAGTTGGCTATAAATGTGAGGGAAATCAATTGTGGGTTTTAGTTTTTGAGTTTCTTATACAAAAAAAAAAATAAAAGAAAAAAGAAATAATACTCCAACACAAATCACGAAAAGTGATAAAGCGTGCGTTTAAGCGAAAAGCGTAATGTTCAAAATGGGTAAATTTAGTAAAATGAGCAATTTCAAAAAAAAAACAAAAAACTTCTAAGTGTTGGGAAATAAATTCGGAAAAGCGTGTGAGTATACGAAAGGGTTTCGAATGAAAGTTTGGTGATTTGGGAAAGGTGAAGCGATCATAAGCTTCGTGTTCTAGAAGTTAGAGTTTTGTGTGTTATTGATCACGTTTGATCGTGTATTAGACACTATATCCAAATATTCCATACCTTACCAAAGAGCCAACATTACAACCCTTAATAAAGACCTCTTTCGATTCTTGTTTGGTCATGTACAATGAGCAATTTTGAGCGTCCGATTTGTGAGATCTTATCAAGGTGCATGTATTGACCGACTTGAGCGTAAACCCGTCCTATATACTAAATACTTGAGCGAATTGAGAGAACACCCTCATAATTCCATTTGATAGGAAGTCATCGATTTGGCTTGCATTTGAGAAAGAGTAATACGAGCAATGCTTGACGATAGCGATTCTATGTTGATGATCCCATAATATTAATAAGGATAAGCACAAGGATTTTTTTTTTTGCATAATGTTCACTGCATGTACATACTCGACTCTTTTCGTTGTTCGAGGACGAACAAACCGATAAGTGTGGGGTGTTTGTTTTTTTGCATGTAATTGTGGTGTTTTTCTCGTGTTTTTAATTATAGTTTTATATTATTTTTATTAGTTTTTGAGTCGATTAGTTAGTTTTCTAGGTTATTTCTCTTGTTTTATTATTTTTCGTGTTTCTTGTTGATTTTTATATTTAATTGGGTTAAATGATATATATTAATTGGAGGTTTGGTTTAATTTTGGGTTTTTATGTTCAGAATTCCTATTTTTATAGGTAAGGGCATTGAAGGCTAAAGTACTAGCCAAGGCAAGCCAAACCCCAATCCGTACTTGACGCCAAAAAAGGCTCAAAAATGCCTAAACATTCTGGAATACTAGATAACCCGCGCCAGACGTAGGCGTTTGCCAAAATTCACGCCAAGCTGCCGACACTGAGTGCGCTGCTGACACTGGGTTACCCAGTGTCCGAGCAGCGCCCAACACAGCTCCCGCTCATCCGCCCAGCGCATGCGCGCGCCCGTTTCCAGGCGCTCGCCACATCACTTGCCACGCCCGGCAACATGCCTCTCGCCAGCGCTCGCCAAACCTATCGCCAAATGCCCTCGCCAAGGCCCAGCGCCCACGCTCCACGCCCACAAGCCCAGCGCCCAGCTTGCCGGCCACCTGCACCATGCAGCGCCAAGGCTCGGCCATGGCCGAGCCACCTTGAGCCATGGTCGAGCCAAACTGTGCCAAGTGGCTAGGAAGGTCAACACGGGTCAATATTGGTCAAACCCTGGAATTTCAAGCCTTTTTGGCTAATTTGGACAATTCAAACCCAATTAAACCTATTATAAATAAAACCTTACTCTCATTTTGTAAAATTCACCTCTTCTCCAAACCAAAGTTAGGGTTTGGGATTAAATTACTCACAAGCTCTTGATAATTTTTTTTTATTAGGTTTTAGATTCAATTTCAAGCTTTGATGTAATCTCTTTTCTAGATCTAGATTTACTTTCATGTTTGGCCTTGGGTTTGTAAGCCCAAGAAGAATTCAAGTACTCCCTTGGATTGTTACTTTTATGCAATTATATCCAAGCTTGTTTCATTTCTTAATTTAAGTAAGTTTCCTTTCAATTTCATGTTTTGTGCTTTAATTCCATGCTTTGTTCTTCATTTCCATGCTTGTTCTTCATTTTATTCTTTTTGTCTTAGCACCTTGAATTAATGTTAGATCTTAAGAATTGGCTATGGAATCTAGATGAGTGACACATCTAGATCATAGGTCGGGTCTTGGATCGTCTTGATTTTGAGTTTTTCACATGTTTTATTTTTATTTTTATTTTCTTGCTTTGTTTCATGCTTAATCCTAGATCTATGCTTTGTTGCTTGTTGTCTTTCATAAAGTTTCAGACTTTCCCATCAATTTTCATTTCTTTATCCATTCATGCTTTCAATTCATGTTAATTTGGATTATTCAAGTTTTTCATGTTCATGAAAGCTTAGTTGTACCTTGTGCATACATGCTCGTACTTGGTGAAACATGCTTGTTTTTGCTTAATTTTCATTATTTGCTTGCATTTTCATTGAAGGCATACGACTGAGGCATTCTACCCACTTGCAATTTCAATATCTAGGATAGTTTGATTAGTTTACTTATTTATTTTCATTTTCCTTTTATTTTCTAAAGCTTGAAACACATTAAATCCTTCAATTGAATCGATTTCCAATAAAACCGAGCCATGAGTCTGTTGATATATTTCAACACCACGAAAAATCTTCTAACGCTTTTTTGTGGTGGTCATCCTCAACGGCGTCATCATTTCCACCTGTATCTCCCACTTTTTGTTCGGAAAGCAAAAGTGCCTCCACGAACGAGCCTCGAAGCGCCTGTAGCTGGGCAATCTAATTATCAATCAAACCTATCTGGGCCTTCACAACTGGAGCAAAAAAATGCACCATGTTGGAACTGGTGCTAGTAACACCAGAATCGTCACCAGAAATTCCATCAGCTCGAGGAGGCGCTTGCCAAGGGAGATCAATGAATCGTGCTCTAGCCAAGTGCTGATCACGCAAAGAGAACCAATCAGCCTCTCCAGTGAGCACGTCGTCTCCGGTAGGCTTAAAACCTTGATTCTCCATTAGGTTGTAAATGAGAGACGGAAAACAGAAAGAGGACGTTGCCTTTGTCGTAGCAAACTGTTTTGCATGTAATTGTGGTATTTTCCTCATGTTTTTTAACTATGGTTTAGTGTCTATTTAGTGGTTTTGATTCGAGTTTTGTTAAGATATTAGGTTGTTTTTCTTGTTTTGTTGTTTTTCATGCTTCTTTTTGGCTTTACACTTAATTTGGTTAAATGGGTTCAATTAATTTGAGGTTTGGTGTAATTCTTGGGTTTTTATGATCAAAATTCCTATTTTCATAAGTAAAGGCATTAAGGACCAAAGTTCAAGCAAATTCATGCCATGATCGGTGCCAAGAGCAAGCTCCTCAATGGCCAAACATTCTGGAATGTTAGCCAAGGCACACCACTCCTAGCCACGTTTAACGCCAAGCCTTGGCGCACGCCCAAGTCCTCGACAAACCTACCGCCAAATGCCTTGGCGCACGCTGGCGCTCGCCACATCCAGCGCCAAGTGCATGCCATCCCTGTCCTCACGCTGACGCTCGCCACATCCAGCGCCAAGCACATGTCATCCCTATCCGCACGCTGGCGCTCGCCACATTCAACGACAAGGCTGCCGCCAAGAAACTCCTCGCGTCATGCGCACGCCACACTGCACGCGCATGCCAGTGCTTGCCAAGTCCGCGTGCCAGCAGCAATGCCATGCCCGCGCAAGCCCTGCGCCAAGACACACGCCAAACGTCACGCCAACATTAGCGCCAACTCTCGCACCATTGCCCGCGCCAGGATATGCCAACAGCCGTGCCAACTTCCATGTCACGCCCAGCGCCAACACCTACGCCTGCCAGCGCCAACCTGCCCACCAACATGCACGCCAGCCCACGCCCACTAGCGCCCAAACTCACGCCCACTTGTCGAGCCAGCGCCCACCTGCCGAGCCAAGTTCGCCCAGACTGCACCAACCCCGAGCCACCTCGATCCACCTTGAGCCAAATCAAGCAAAAAGGTTAGCCAAGTGGCTAGGAAGGTCAACACAGGTTAATTTTGGTCAAACCTGGGAACTTCAAGCCTTTATGGCTAATTTGGCCATTTAACCCCAATAAAACCTAGTATAAATAGAACACAATTCTCATTTTGTAAAGATTCACTCATTCTTCAAACTCTTGCATGGGTTTAGAATTAATTTCTCTCTCTAGTTTTTAGATTTAATTTGAAGTTTTTCCTTGGGTTTGTAAGCTCAAGAAGAATTCCAGTCATCACTTGGATTTTATTTTTGCTATTTCATTCAAGTTTGTTGCTCCTTTCTTAATTCAAGTAAGCTTCTCATTATTTACATGCTTGTTCTTCAGTTTCAGGCTTGTTCTTCATTTTATGAGTTTTGCCTTAGCTCTTAATTAATTGTTAGATATTGTAAATTGGCTATGGAATCAAGGTGAGTGACACACCAAGATCATAGATAGAGTCCTCGTTCATTTTTTTTTTTAGTATTCCATATGCTTTATTTTGGTTTTTATTTTCATACATAGTTTTATGTCGAGTCCTAGATCTAGTCTTCGTTTCTAGTTATTTCTCGTAAAGTTTTTTACTTTCACGTCAACATTTATTGATCTTCCTATTGATGCTTTTAATTTTTGCTAATTTGCATTATTTTTTTACAACCATGCAAGCATAGTTGTACCTTAGGTTGCTTTAGTTGTACCTTGTTGTTTCCTTGCTTTTACTTGCATATTTTCATTATTGCTTGCAACTTCCATTGGGCACACGCACGAGGCATACGAAATACTTGCATTTACATTTTATTGTTAGTTATAGTCTTAGTTTATTTTCATAGTTTCTCAATATTTTCCATTTATTTATGTTTTCTCTTAATTCCAACAAGCTAAAAACACATAGATTCGTACTTGCAATCGAATTCCGATAATACCAAGACATAGAACCCCTTGATATATTCATCACCACTAAAACTACAAAACACAAACCTGGTGATGGCATCAAACACATGTTGGCCAAAGTTGAATTTAATCCCACGGCCAAGCTTGTACAAAAACAGCACCTGAGGTTGTGTGACAAATGTGGCATTTTTTGTAGAGACCCAATTGAAGACAACCACCTTGTGCAACACCGAATACAAACAGGTCAAGCGCGTGACTGGCAACTGCTCACGCCATTCATGCACAAAGCCACCAGATAAGAAGCTAACCACCTCGTTCATGTCATCTACGGTTGAATCACCGTGATAGTCCTCGATTCCAAACAATTCATTGATCAAGGCAGGAGTAAATACATAAATAGATCCACGCACAAAAACTTTTTCATAGTTCACAGACTATGGATCCACAATAGAATGCAACATGTTCACATAAAACTCTAGGACGACATCACGAATAAAAGGCATAACAGTTGTAACAGTGGGAAACATACCTCGATGCTTAAGTAAAGCAACCAGATTCTACTTCTCAAAGACATCAACTGGAAATCGGCGCTCAGTAATCATGCCCCGGATTCGAAATCCTGAGAACAGCTCCTCAACATTGGTAGTCAAGAACCTCATGGATACTGGTTCCATGTCTTCAATCTAGATGGCTTGAGACAGAGCTTCATTAGAGGTAGCAGAGTGGTCAGAGGCAGCTGAAGTAATTGGAGTACCACCAGATGGATTAGAGTAAGAATCGGAGCTGAGGGAAGGGACTTGATCTGCAATGAGCGATGTTGGTTTGGGTGACAAATCACCAGACCCAACATCCTCTAGCGCAACATTCCGACTATCATCAGTCCTCTGGGCAGCTCTGGACCTTTTCTTTTCTCTCTTTATGGCAGACAAATACTGGAAAAGAGAGAATACATCATCGGAGTCCGGAGAGTAATCAAAGAGATCCGACTTACGTGCAGGGTGAGCCATGGTGTCCGGAGTTATAGGGGGATCAACAACTAATGGACGAGAGGAACTTGTAACCTCTCTAGTGAAAAAATCAATGACTTCATACGGGGGTTCAAAATAGATTGTAGCAGTTGACGATGGTGACACCTCTTGTGGATTCTTCTTCTCAGCTAGACTCACGGTTTTCTTCATGCGAGGAGTCGCCGACTTTGATAGTTTTGGTGTAGAGGTGTTTGGCAGCGCGGCAACTGGTGCAGATGGCACAAAGTCCTCATCATCAGAGTCCGTCATAAAAGTGACGTCCTCGGCCAAATTCATGTGCTCAATTTGCACATGACGTCGCGCACCAGCTTTACTCTTAGGAACAGCCACCGGAACCATGCCTGGGGGTATGTTGCGCAGCCTCCACAACCTCTTCAAGGTCGGATTCCCAACCCTGCCAAAGATTTCTATAATAAACGACAAGTTTGAGGGATTATAAACGTCAATCTTATTGCCCGTCTGTTCGGGAGCAAGCTGGGCAGTCGGAATAGCATCGGCGGCAACGGCGACATGAGTCAGTTCTTGAGGATTGATCGACGGTGGCTTTTCAGAACTGGAGGCAATTGGTGATAGGTTTGGTGACACATCACCACCCATCTCCACACGGATGTCCTTTGCAGTATATGTTAGCAAAGTCACCGAAACATGTTCGTCAGTTGAGCTCCGCACGCCGGCGAGAAGATCTGGAATTTTGTTCGGGGATGGAGGGTTCAACATTCTGCAAGGAGAAATTGAGAAAGAAACCAGAGAAGTAAAATCGAGGGAGAGAGTAATTTCTCCGTTGGAGGGTTATAAAAATGAGATAGAATCAGAAGGTGTAAAACCTTGATCTTTATACTGGCTAAATATTACCGTTGCAAGGTAGGAGACGCTTAAAAATAAAAGGCCCTCGATTTTCTCAATTTCCTATTTTATACCCCAAAAGTTTTTCTTTCCTAAATAAAAAAATCCCACTCCTCCTAAAAATAGGCACACGATATCAATCCTATTTACCACAATCTCATTATTATGGAAATAAAAATCACACGTATACACAACTTAAGAAGCCGAGAATAGAGTTAGATTATTAAAACCATCACCATAGTCGAATGAGTCTTTTGCAAAGAAATTCTTTACTCATCAAATCAACCTCGTATTACCTGTCCAATCCTCCGATTCTAACACCACTGAAACACTTGGTTAGCAAGATTAAAAACAAGATTAAGAGAATTCAGAAAAGACACAAGCACAAGCAACAGAACAAAAAGCAAAATAGCATCTTCTCAAAGTATGAATGTCCTACTTGATGCCTAAAAATCATGACCTAAAAAGATAAAATAAAATATTCAGCAATTGATTTAGGTGGCATTATAAGTGTTGCTTTTTATATGATGACATTATAACCAACATTACTTCAGTGAAGTCAATGAAAAAAGACTCCTTAACCCAAGTTAATGACTACGTCAAAATCACTCAAGAGGGTGAAATTTAAAGATTGGATCTTTTTAATTCAGATTTTCTTCACCTTTTTATAGATTTGAAGAGAACATATCTTAGCAATTGCTTTTAACACCATTTGTTTTTGGACCTAAGAGAAAACCAATTTCTGCAGGAAAGTTTCACAATCACCTACTTGAAGAGGTTGGTCTTTTTTTCACCATTTTTTATTACAACACATGATTTTTCTGCACTTTAATCAGACCCAATGCATTCAAGATATGTATGAGAAATAAGATTAAAAAAATGCATGCAAAATATACAGATGTCACGACTGATGACAGTTTAGGTGTCATGACATCAAAACTATCATTGACTTAAACAATGAACATTCCAAGATCTCTTCTCAAATGAGAGAAGGTCTCTAATTCTAATGCCTTTGTGAAGATGTCAGCAAGCTGATTGTCTATCTCTATATGCTCAAGACTAACTATCTTCCTCTCAACAAAGTCTCGAATAAAGTGGTACCTTATGTCAATGTGTTCGATTCGAGAGTGCTGGACCGGATTCTTTGAGATATCAATTGCACTGGAATTATCACAAAGCACAGTCAAAATTCGACTATTTAGATCGTAGTCCTCTATCATTTGGTTCATCCACAACAACTGTGTACAAGCACTTCCAGCTGCAATATACTCGGCTTCAGCTGTAGAAAGAGAAATGTAATTTTGTTTTTTGCTATATCATGAGATAAGATTATTACCCAAGAAAAAAACAACCCCCTGTAGTACTCTTTCTATCCATAACATCCCCACCCTGCTCCGAGTCCGCATATACCACAAGTTCAGTACTAGTATCCTTAGTATACCAAACACCCAATTCAGTTGTACCAGCTACATACCTAATGATTTGTTTAACAGATTTTTAAGTGTGACTCTTTAAGGTTTGGCTGATATCTAGCACATAGACACACACTGTACATCAGGCCCCCTGCTTTTAAGTACAAAAGACTTCCTATTATGCTCCTATACACGGTGTTATCAACACCATTACCAACATCGTCCATAGACAGTTTTGTAGTTTTTCCTAGCGGAGTGTCCTTATGCGTATCAGTCTCTAACCCAAATTTCTTAATAAGACTCTTAACATATTTGGTCTGAGAGAGAAAAATACCATCATCCAACTGTTTAATTTTCAAACCAAGAAAGTAAGAGGGATTACCTTCCATGCTCATCTCGAATGTATTAGACATTCTCTTAATAAACTCACTCACCATCTACTCTTTAGTGGATCCAGAAATTATATCATCTACGTAAATCTGGACAATCAGGATGTGCTTATTTGATCTAAGGAGAAATAAGGTTTTATAAACTTCCCCTCGTCTAAAATTTAAAAATAGCAAGTGTTGAGTCAACTTTTCATACCAAGCTCTAGGAGCTTGTTTGAAACCATATAAAGCCTTTTTCAATTTTAAAACAAAATCTGGTTTGTGGGGATCTACAAACCCTTTAGGTTGCTCAACAAACACTTCTTCACTTAAAAATCTATTAAAAAAAAGCACTCTTTATGTCCATTTGAAGTAGAGTGTTTTTCATATGACAAGCAATAACTTGTAAAAGTCTTACAGATTCAATGCAAGCAACAAGAGCAAAAGTCTCATCAAAATCGATACCCTCAGTTTGAGTGTATCCTTGTGCAACCAGTCAAGCCTTATTCCTCACAATATTGCCCGCCTCGCCCATTTTGTTCTTGAGAATCCACTTGGTACCTGTTGATTAATGTATATTTGTCCTTCTTTTTATTAGTATTTTAGTTAGTTTTTCTTATTGTTTTCGGCATAAGTTAGGTAGATTAAGCTTAATTTCGTATTTTATACATCCGACTTATTTTACCATATTACGATCTAAATTGATGCAAAAAGGTGATTATTCTCTTTTTTATACCTTATAGCTAAGAAAAACATAAAATGAGAGAAGAAACGAAAAATACTAAAAAGAAGAGAAACAAGAAGAATGGAAACCTAAAACCCGATAAAACACACAAAACGCAATGCAAAAACACACTAAAATCACATAAAAATATGTACAATCAACTCCCCCACACTTAGCTTTTTGCTTGTCCTCAAGCAAAATATAGTCTAGACGTAGACAAGGAAAAGCTAATTACCCGATGACTTAATTACTAATGCATCCAAATGATTCAAGAAGTTAATGCATTAAATCGACTGATAACCCAACTAAAAGGACGAAATGATACGTTGAGATAAAAGATTTAGACTAGCTTCCGAACACCTAAAAGTAATGAGTTGACCTCCATGTACGTCACCCATCCATGCCTCGACCAAAGTCTATCCTTGAACAAACCGCCAAGTCATCACCCGACTAGCCTAGTCATCTATACACCTCTTTAACAATAAAATCTAAGAAATAAAAACAAAAGCAAAAATACGAACTTAAATTGTACAAGGTTTTCTCTTCTTGTACTTATTCTTTCTTTTTCTTTTTATTTTCTTCTTCTTTCTTTTTTTAGGAGTACCCATAGAGATGAGGTACTAATCAAGCCATAATATACATAAATCAACAGCGAGAGTTCATTGACTCCGATCTTATGTTGCTGAGTGCAACTATTAACATTTTTCACTTTGGCACGTGGAGTTTTAACGTCTCTAATATAAAAGAAAAATTACATAAAACCTATAGAGGGTATCGGAGAACGGGGCTAGTAGAGAGTATTCGACCCTTAAGAACGAAACAAGAATAGAACAGGGGAAACACTTCATAGATTATTTACACTTCATTGCCCACAATTACACTATTATTCGAACGGAAGTCTAAATATCCTAACCAAAGCATCTAACCACGTCACTTCGTCAAGGTTCCAATCAATATCAATACACACAACTCAAATCAACCACAAGCAAGCATACGAGCAATTACTAACCAAAGGACAACCCCCCCCACCCCCCCCACCCCACCCCCCACACACACACATAAACCATATAATGTTCACATTTTATAAAATGAAAAATTAAGCAAGGTATGGTAAAAGAAAGAGAAACAGAGAGACGTCCCTGAATTCGCGCTTGTGGTGAAGAGTTGGGTGTCGAAAATCGTCCAACGGGCCTTAATATTGAAAGGGACCTGAAACAACAAGAAGCAAAAACACACAAAAACATATAAAGTTAAAATGCTTGGGGTGCCTAACGTCGCTAGCTTGATGAAGTCGCCACATCTAAACCAAAAACGGGTCGATGAGAGTCACTATCTCCTTATCTTGAAGCAATCCCGAGGTTCCGGGACACCAAGACGCACCCCTCCCTACCCCGTTCGTGAAATGATAGGATTTATATTTTTTTTTACTATTTTTCTTTATTTTTATAATTTTTTTTCCATTTTTTATTTAAAATCAGAAAAAATCCAAAAAAATAAAATAAATAGAAAATGTGTACTTAACGATCGACGCCTGACCCTCGTGGTTCTAGGACACCGAGACGCACCTCTTGCCCCCTCGGCAAAATCACAATACTTCGTCGCTTCGCGTTTCCAACTGAACAACTTGATCGATCGATTGTATCTTGGTTGTTGGTCGAATTACACGACACGTGTGAATACGCACATTTCCAGGTCCTCGGTTTTTGTAATTTATTTTTTTTATTTACAAAAAATCGAGGAGAAAAATGTCCCCTCAAAAAAACTGAGGGCTTCAAAGTACCCTCGGTTTTTTCCGAGGGGAAGTTTATCCCCTTGATTTTTTGTAATTTATTTTTATTTTTGATTTTTTTTCAAGAAACCGAGGGGACTAGAAATACCTCGGTTTTTTCGAGGGTATTTTTGTCCCCTCATACTAAATTAGAGTGGCGCAGCGGAACCGTGCTGGGCCCATAACCAACATGTCCGAGGATCAAAACCTCGCTCTAATAGTTTTTATTTTCAAACATAATATACATATATATACATTTATATGGATGTATACATTATTTTTGGGCATTTTCTGTTACTTTTTTCGTTTGCGACACTTAAAAGATGTTGTGTATGTTAAAAAATGCATATCATGCTATGAATTAGCACAATAATCCTTTTATTTTCTTCCTAAAAGTGCATTGTCGATCATGCTTTGTGATTTTATATAATAGAAATTTGTGTAGTTTGTGATTCATGGATCGTTAATGTAATTTAGACAAATATTAAGTATAATAATTATAATTAATATTCTCAACCTTCAAACATGCAATATTAATATTA
>BMAC01000690.1:15355-27136 GCA_014905375.1 Phtheirospermum japonicum | reverse complement strand
GATCGAGAAATGAAAAAAAAAAAAAACACAAAATGGAACAGAATAATGAAAAACCCAAATATTATATAAAGAATGCTTACATCAAAATCACAAAATTAGAAGAAAATTTGACTTAAGAATTATAGTTTTCTTTTCTTATTTTTGTATATTAGTATTTGCTTTTGTTTTTATTATTTTTCCCATTAGTTTTCCTTCGTTTTGAAAATCTTTATATTAATTATACTTTTCCTTGGACTATGGTCATAAACGAGGTACAAACACAGGAACACTAGTCTAAATTCTACAGTTATCATTTAATTTTTGACAATCAATGTTACACAATGAATTCGTTTTACATTAAAATATTACGCATGTGATTAATCGACTAATATGAGTGGATGGTTTTGTGGTTGATGTTGTAACACATGTATTAAATGAAATTTATATATTTATTTCCTCTCATTTAATGAAGCGTGTAAGCTAAAAAATTCATATAAAAGAGTGTTATAATAGTAGAACAATAGATAAATTTTATTAAATATGAAGATGAACAATATATTTTGGAAATAACCAAAAGTAATTATTGACAATATATTCGGGAAGTATGGAGTAATTTGCTAAACGAAATTGTATTTAATTGCACCATTAATTACGATTTCTTTATGATTATAAATCAACTAATTATTATTTAATTCTATACCTAGTTAGATATAAAACATTTATGATGTATATGCTATATATATATATATATATATATTAGATATGATATATATAGTATATATACTATAGAAGAGCATAATGTATTGTATAATGATAAGGGATAATTCTTTTTTGCCCCCCAATGTATGCAGTTTTTCTCACTTTGCCCCCCGAAGTATTTTTTGTTCCACTTTGCCCCCTGATGTACAATAATTTTCGACGTTGCCCCCAAACTTTATTTTCGGCGGAATATTCCTTCTAAATTCCATCGACGGGCAGTTGGGGGGCAAAGTGAAAGAATCTTATAGTTTGGGGGGTAAAGTGTAAAAAATTCTTATAGTTTGGGGGGCAAATTAAAATAATATAAATATTAAATTTTTGTTTTAAAATTTTATATTTGAAAAAGATATATAATTTTTATTTTATACTCACACACACACAAAGTTGTCAATACAATTCCAATTTTAAAAAAAACCATAAATTTCCAATTAATATTTATAATTTTCTAATATAAATATTGTCAATAAATCTTTTATATTATTAATTATTAAACACATGACTAAGTATTATGTAAATTATTATGGTACGAAAAATAAGATTATCATTCAATATTATTATTTGTATGAAAAGTGTGATTAAATACTATATTAATTATGAGTACATTAATTATTATATAAAATTATAATTATCGAATGATTAACATAATTAAATCTTATAATATCAAGATTTTAATTATAATAATCATTCGATAATTATAATCTTATATAATAATGTACTCATGATTAATATAGTATTTAATCACACTTTTTATACAAATAATAATATCGAAAGATAATTTTATTTCTCGTATCATAATATTATAATACATATACGAAATACACCTTTATTTTATTTTGTTCAATCATAATACATAATAATATATTATTATGTTACTTAACCCAATAATTTACATAATACATAGTCATGTATTTCATATTTAATAATATAAAAGATGTATTGACAATATTTATATTTAGAAAATCATAAATATTAATTGGAGATTTATGGGGTTTTTTTAAATTGGAATTGTATTGACAACTTTTTGTGTGTGTGAGTATAATATAAGTATTATATATATTTTTCAAATATAAAATTTTAAAAGAAAAATTTAATATTTATAATATTTTAATTTGCCCCCCAAACTATAAGATTTTTTGCACTTTACCCCCCAAAGTATAAGATTCTTTCACTTTGCCCCCCAACTGCCCGTCATGGAATCTAGAAGGAATATTCTACCGGAAATAAAGTTTGGGGGGCAACGTCAAAGATTATTGTACATCAGGGGGCAAAGCGGAACAAAAAATACTTCGGGGGACAAAGTGAAAAAAACTGCATACATTGGGGGGCAAAAAAAATTTATCCCTAATGATAATGATCACGCAAGTCAAAAACACCATAGCATGTTTTAGGTTGGTTCGAGATAAATAAGAAAAATCTGGAAGCATGGAGTTTGCCTTATATTCAGTTTCCTAAAAAAAAAAATTTAGTACTCAAAAACAAAAGAATGGACACCTAGGAAACTAGATTTGTTTTCATTAGTACGAATTTACTATATTCCGCCAAAATTGATAAAGTAATGGATGCAATATATTTAACCAAGAGTGGTGTATTTCTCATCTATAGACACAGAGGATGCTTTCTACAACTGTTAAATCTAATAGTGGAATTGTTCTTAATGTAATATTTAATGACATAACTTTTCTTCTTCTTCAAAAGGAAGAACTGGGCATTCTAGATTTAGGGTTACTTTTAATATCCACCAAGATTTCGGTCATTACTGGTACTCCATTTGCAAAATTAATGGTGGATGTACATTTCATTATTTGGGACGAAACTCCAATGATGCATAACCATTATTTTGAAACTCTGGACAAAACATTGAAAAACGTGATAACATTGCAAAATAATTCTAATACACAACTTCCATTTGGTAACAAAATAATAATTTTTGGTGGAGATTTTCATCAAATTTTGTCGGTTGTTCCAAAAAGTACAAGACCATACATAGTTCTCACAGTGATCAAATATTTGCATTTATGGACTTATTACATAGTTTTGAAGTAGACCAAGAATGTGGTGCTGCAAAATCACAATTCAGATCTCAATTGTGTCAAGTTAAAGAAATTTTTCAACTTGATAAATAGTATAGGAGATGTAATAGTTGGAGGACCAAATGATGGTATCGTTCAAATTGAAATCTAAGTTATCCATTATTGAAAGATGATGGTGACCATGTTCTGTCAATTGTGGCGAGCACATATCCACAATTTGAAAAAACTACTGAGTGTGTTGCTTATTTGGAGGGTCGGGCTATTATTTCCCCAACACTTGATGTCGTCGATTTGATTAATAAATATATGATGTCATAAAATTATGGAGAATGTGAAGTATATCTTAGCTCTGATAATGCATGAAAATATGACTCAAAAATTGACATATTGTATGACGTCCACTCACTAGAGTTTCTAAATACCATTAAATGTTATGGATTGCCTATACGAGCTAAAACTAAAAATTAGAATTCCACTAATGTTGTTGACAAATATCAATCATTCCCTTGTGTTGTGTAATGTTAGTTGTTAACTTGACGGTCATATTGTACAGGCTAATATTTCTCAAAGAAGTAATGCAGGTGAATTGTTGTTAATCCCTAGAATGACCATCACACCATCCAATTCGAGGTTCCTTTTCAAGTTCCAACGATGAAAATCTCCTCTGATCGTGTCATATGCTATGATGATCAACAAAATTCAAGGACAATATCTCTCTCACGTTGGAATTTTCCTAAAGAAGCCTGTTTTCTTCCATGGTTAGTTATACGTTACTATATCAAGGGTGACCAATCGTATGGGTTTACAAATATTGATCGAAGATGATGAGAATAAACATAGTAACAAAACTACAAATGTTGTGTATAAGGAAATTTATCATAATTTGTAAAGTATATTTCGTCTAATAACAATCATTTTATGAATCAGGTTATATCATTTTGAATACTATTCGATCTTTAAATAATATTTAGATGATTTATATATAGGGAACAGTTATGGTAAAACCATCTCTGGTGTGAGAACCGGTGAGGGTTCTTACCGAAATATACACACACAGAGATATATATAACTTTTACATATATATAATTACTTATTTAAATATCTTAACACATTTTAAATAATTCTTTTTATTTTAAATAAAATAAAATAAAAAATTATCGTGCAATGCACGGGTACAATACTAGTGATCTATAAAACATATATTTATATAAAGTGGTTGAATGAAATAAAAATATTTATTTTTCTTCTACTTTTATTTTATACCAAAAGTTGTATTTTGGAAGTAGAGTCTCGTATAAATATAATATTTTGTCTAGTTTAAATAATAAATAAGAATGGAGAGAATATACATAAGAGATTCATATAGATTGAATTTTATGTGAAATTAAAATACAAAATCAGAGTGGTGCAGCGGAAGCGTGGTGGGCCCATAACTCACAGGTCCGAGTATCGAAACCTCGCTCTGATAACTAGTTTTTATTTTCAAATATATTATACATATATACATTTATATGGATGTATATATTATTTTGGGGCATTTTCTATTATTTTTTTCATTTACGACACTTAAAAGATGTTGTGTATGTTAAAAAATGCATATCATGCTATGAAATAACACAATAATCCTTTTATTTTCTTCCTAAAAGTGCATTGTCGATCATGTTTTGGGTTTTAATATAATAGAAATTTATGTAGTTTGTGATTCATGGATCGAGAAATGAAAATAAATAAAAAAAAATACAAAGTGGAATAGAATAATGAAAAACCCAAATATTATATAAATAATACTTACTTCAAAATCACAAAATTAGACCAAAAATTGACTTATAATTTATAGTTTTCTTTTCTTATTTTTGTATTTGCTTTTGTTTTTATTATGTTTCCCATTAGTTTTGATTCGTTTTCAGAAACTTTATTTTCATTTCACTTTTCCATGGTCTATGGTCATAAACGAGGTCGAAACACAGGTACATAAGTTTAAGTTCTACGGTTATCATGTAAATTTTGAAAATCAAAGTTTCAGAATGAATTTGTTTTAAATTAAAATATTACACATGTGATTAATCAACTCATACGAGTGGATGGTTTTGTGGTTGATGTTGTAGCACATGTATTGAATGAAATTTATATATTATTTCTGGGCATTTTCTGTTATTTTTTTTTATTTGCGACACTTAAAAGATGTTGTGTATGTAAAAAATGCATATCATGCTATGAAATAGCACAATAATCCTTTTATTTTCTTCCTAAAAGTGCACTGTCGATCATGCTTTGGGTTTTTATATAATAGAAATTTGTGTAGTTTGTGATTCATGGATCGAGAAATGAAAAAAAAAAACACAAATTGGAATAGAATAATGAAAAACCCAAATATTATAAAAAGAATGCTTACTTCAAAATCACAAAATTAGAAGAAKATTTGACTTAAGAATTATAGTTTTCTTTTATTATTTTTGTATTTTAGTATTTGCTTTTGTTTTTATTATTTTTCCCATTAGTTTTCCTTCGTTTTGAAAATCTTTATATTAATTATACTTTTCCTTGGACTATGGTCATAAACGAGGTACAAACACAGGAACACTAGTCTAAATTCTACAGTTATCATTTAATTTTTGACAATCAATGTTACACAATGAATTCGTTTTAAATTAAAATATTACGCATGTGATTAATCGACTAATATGAGTAGATGGTTTTGTGGTTGATGTTGTAACACATGTATTAAATGAAATTTATATATTTATTTCCTCTCTTCTAATGAAGCGTGTAAGCTAAAAAGTTCATATAAAAGAGTGTTATAATAGTAGAACAATAGATAATTATTATTAAATATGAAGATGAACAATATATTTTGGGAATAACCTAAAGTAATTGTTGACAATATATTCAGGAAGTATGGAGTAATTTTCTAAACGAAATTGTATTTAATTGCACCCTTAAGTACGATTTCTTTATGATTATAAATCAACTAATTATTATTTAATTCTATACCTAGTTAGATATGAAACATTTATGATCTATAGAACATATATTTATATAAAGTGGTTGAATGAAATATAAATATTCATTTTTCTTCTACTTTTATACCAAAAGTTGTATTTTGGAAGTAGAGTCTCATATAAATATAATATTTTGTCTAGTTCAATATTAAATAAGAATGTTGAAAATATACATAAAAGCTTCTTATAGATATTATTTTATGTGAAACTAAAATACTAAATCAGAGTGGCGCAGCGGAAGCGTGGTGGGCCCATAACCCACAGGTTCGAGGATCGAAACCCCGCTCTGATAACTAGTTTTATTTTCAAATATATTATACATATATATACATATATATATATATATATATATATATATATATATATATATATGGATGTATATATTATTTTTGGGCATTTTCTGTTATTTTCTTCATTTGCGACACTTAAAAGATGTTGTGTATGTTAAAAAATGCATATCATGCTATGAAATAGCACAATAATCCTTTTATTTTCTTCCTAAAAGTGCATTGTCGATCATGCTTTGGGTTTTTATATAATAAAAATTTGTGTAGTTTGTGATTCATGGATCGAGAAATGAAAAAAAAACACAAATTGGAATAGAATAATGAAAAACCCAAATATTATAAAAAATGTAACGCCCCAATTTTACATAGCGGAAGTAGAAGCGGAAGCAATTAATATTTTAATAAAAGTAGTTTGAGGGACGTTACTTTTCAAAACTCTTAAAAGATAAACAAATAATTAAAATAAATAACTTTATTGAACTCAATCCAACTCTTTCTATTCAAAGYAAGCGAATAATTAAAGAGAAATAATGTTCAATACGAAATAAAATACTTAAAAAGTTAACCATCTTTCGACTAGAATAGAAACAAAAATAACTTAATTTATTATCGTCGCTACCAGCACGCTTCTGCTCGACTTCACTTAACCTGAAAAATATTGTTTGATGAAAAGGGATGAGTACACAACGACTCAGTGGAGATACAGTTCATAATTAATTTCTCAATATAACATAGTATCATAGTAAAACATGGAAATAATTGTTCTGTGCAGTACGGTGGGCCATCCCAAGGATCCGTAGATCCCGGACCCATTAAGGTCCCTGACCAATAATTGTTCTGTGCAGTATGGTGGGCCATCCCAAGGATCCGTCGACCCCGGACCCATTAAGGTCCCTGACCAATAATTGTTCTGTGCTGTCGCGCGACTCTATGTATACATAGTCATTTGCCCGAAGGCCATAGTTGTCATGTAATCACCATAAACTATAACATATCAAGCAATTAATATGAACTTGAATTTAAAAAGATTTTGAGTTAAATATCCCCACCTCGTTTATGCAGAAAATAACTTGACTTGAATGCGACACGTGAAACATTCCTAGTCCTCAAAATCCTCGTTTCCTAAAAGATAGGATAATTGAATTTTTAGAAAATAAATTGACAATAAATTCAGAATTATTCATTGAAAGGAACATGGAACAAGCTAAAGTTGTCAACGTAACTGGGCTGAAGGGTTGAATTGGCTCACTGGACTAAAAGAATTCCCAAAACCTCACTAAGCCCAACCCACTCTTACAACCAAAGGGGTCAAAGCCCAGCCCACTAACACAACTCTAAGTAGCCTCTTCCTCGTCACTTTCTGCCCATCACACCTATTCTGAAAGCTACCAAGACACACCAACACACACGTCTCTCTCTCTTCGTCCGACCGCCTGCCCCCTCTCTCTCTCTCTCTCTCCCTCTCTCTCGGAAAACCGCTCACAGCACTCACCCACGAACCCACGAATTGCGGATACGGACTCGATGGGTAGCTCTATGGTTATGGTCTGGGGTTTACCTAAGTTTCTTAGTTAAATCACGTGGTGACCGTGTGTGGTTATCATACGCTCACGCTAATACAAAACTGAATTGACAAGGGAAAATTTAGAGTTGAAATAATACCTTATGTTTTGAGAAAGCGATGGAGCACAGTCCGGTGATCTTGATTATTGAAGAAATGTCGGCAGAAAATTCATATTTTTGTGTTTTTGATTGCTGTGTTTTTCTTTTGAAATACTGGTGAATTTGTTGCGGCCAAATGTGAAGTGATTTATAAAAGGTTTGGATTAAAACTTAGGGTTAAGAGTCTAAATTTCATAGGATTGTTTGATTGTTTGCTCAAAAATCTCAACAGACAAGGGGACGTGGGGGAGAAATGGGCCGACATATGGGGTGTTCAAGAATGCACTTGGGCTTGCCTAAAGAGATAGAATTTAAATCAAATATATGCTTAAAAATTCCAGAAGAAACTTAAATGGTTAAACTAAATTTGAATTTTGTTAAAATAAAATATAAAATTAATGCATGCATGTCTAAATAATTTGGGCTAAAAATAAAAATAAATATTGGGATGTTACATAATGCTTACTTCAAAATCACAAAATTAGAAGAAAATTTGAATTAAGAATTATAGTTTTCTTTTCTTATTTTTGTATTTTAGTATTTGCTTTTGTTTTTATTATTTTTCCCATTAGTTTTCCTTCATTTTGAAAATCTTTATATTAATTATACTTTTCCTTGGACTATGGTCTTAAACGAGGTACAAACACAAAACACTAGTCTAAATTCTGCAGTTATCATTTAATTTTTGACAATCAATGTTACACAATGAATTCGTTTTAAATTAAAATATTACGCATGTGATTAAACGACTAATATGAGTAGATGGTTTTGTGGTTGATGTTGTAAAACATGTATTAAATTAAATTTATATATTTATTTCCTCTCATTTAATGAAGCGTGTAAGCTAAAAAATTCATATAAAATAGTGTTATAATAGTAGAACAATAAATAAGCTTTTATCAAATATGAAGATGAACAATATATTTTTGACATAACCAAAAGTAATTATTGACAATATATTCAGGAAGTATGGAGCAATTCCTAAACAAAATTGTATTTAATTGCACCCCTAATTACAACTTCTTTATGATTATAAATCAATAATTATTATTTAATTCTATACCTGTTAGATATGAAATATTTATGATCTATAGAACATATATTTATATAAAGTGGTTGAATGAAATATAAATATTTATTTTTCTTTTACTTTTGTTTTTATACCAAAAGTTGTATTTTGGAAGTAGAGTCTCATGTAAATATAATATTTTGTCTAGTTCAATATTAAATAAAAACATTGAAAATATACATAAAAGCATCATATAGATTTAATTTTATGTGAAATCAAAATATTAAATTAGAGTGGCGGAGTGGAAGTGTCGTGGGCCCATAACCCACAGGTTTGAGTATCGAAACCTCGCTCTGACAACTAGTTTCTATTTTAAAATATATTATACATATACATATATACATTTATATGGATGTATATATTATTTTTGGGCATTTTCTATTAATTTATTCATTTGCGACACAAAAAAGATGTTGTGTATGATAGAAAATGCATATCATGCTATGAAATAGCACGATAATCCTTTTATTTTCTTCCTAGAAGTGCATTGTCGACCATGTTTTGGGTTTTTATATAATAGAAATTTGTGTAGTTTTTAATTCATGGATTGAGAAATGAAAAAAAAAAAAAAACACAAAATGGAATAGAATAATGAAAAACACAAATATTGTATAAAGAATTCTTACTTCAAAATCACGAAATTAGAAGAAAAAATTGACTTAAGAATTATAGTTTTCTTTTCTTATTTTTGTATTTTAGTATTTGCTTTTGTTTTTATTATGTTTCCCATTAGTTTTAATTCATTTTCAGAAACTTTATTTAAATTTCACTTTTCCATGGTCTATGATCATAAACAAGGTCGAAACACAGGTACACAAGTCTAGGTTCTACATTTATCATGTAAATTTAAAAATCAAAGTTTCACAATGAATTTGTTTTACATTAAAATATTACACTGTGTTTAATCGACTCATACGAGTGGATGGTTTTGTGGTTGATGTTGTACCACATGTATTGAATGAAACTTATATATTTATTTCCTCTCATTTAATGAAGCGTGTAAGCTAAAAAATTCAAATAAAATAGTGTTATAATAGTAGAACAATAGATAATTTATTATTAAATATGAAGTTGAACAATATATTTTGGACATAACCAGAAGTAATTGTGGACAATATATTCGGGAAGTATGGAGTAATTTCCTAAACGAAATTGTATTTAATTGCACCCCTAATTAGGACTTCTTTATGATTATAAATAAACAAATTATGATTTAATTCTATACCTAGTTAGATATAAAACATTTATGATCTATAAAACATATATTTATATAAAGTGGTTGAATGAAATATAAATATTTATTTTTCTTCTACTTTTGTTTTTATACCAAAAGTTGTATTTTGGAAGTAGAGTCTCATATAAATATAATATTTTGTCTAGTTCAATAATAAATAAGAATGTTGAAAATATACATAAAAGCTTCATATAGATTTAACTTTATGTGAAATTAAAATACTAAATCAGAGTGGCGCAGCGGAAGCGTGGTGGGCCCATAACCCACAGGTCCGAGGATCGAAACGTCGCTTTGATAACTAGTTTTTATTTTCAAATATATTATACATATATATACATTTATATGGATGTATATATTATTTTGGGTATTTTCTGTTAATTTATTCATTTGCGACACTTAGAAGATGTTGTGTATGTTAGAAAATGCATATGATGCTGATCGATGGATTCTCGACGCTCTAACTTGAGAATCCGTCTCCGCAAGAGTACGGAGCCGGTTGTAGGGCGGCGAGTTCTTCCCGAGTCGTGTCTCTCGAGGATGGATGTTATCAGCTTATCGGTTTCTTAATTGCTCTTATCGTCGGTTGAAATTAAACTAATTTAAACTAAGAAAGCAGTAGTCATTGTTCGGTTTTGAGTTTTACGACTAAGATTTATATTGAAATACAAGATTTAAAAAACATTGAAAATGAAAAGGAAATTAAAGCTTATTTAAAATGATTAATCTAAACTAGTTAACAAATAAAACTTATAATTTTAAATTAAGGAAAATGGAGGGAAAATTAAAGTCAAGCTTATTTGAAAAAGTCAACAAAATTAACTTAGCAAAAATCAAAGCTTTAAAAAGGAAGATTTATAAAAACTTTTAAAAACTTAGAAATTGATCTAAACAACTTAACAACTTAAAAGGCATAAGTTCAAAAGCTAGAAAGCCTTAAAATGAAAATGAAAGTTTTGATAATCAAAATAGCAACTAAACTATGATCCAAGCATCAACACAAGATTAAAAGGAATAACATGAAAATAAAACTAGATTATAGAAAAGATATTACCAAATGTATGATTGCACAAAAGCTTGAAGAGGAAAGCTTGAAAGCTTAACAATGGAAATTGCAAGGATGTAGGCTTCAACAACTAGATAATGAAGATCTAAAACCTAACTAAACTATTACTAATTAACTAATTTATGGGAATTTAAATTGATCAAAAGAGAAAGGGAAATGTTTTCTGGTTCTGAAGGAGCTTCCTGGAGAGAAAGGACCCTCAGCTGCAAGTTGTTCAAATTTAAAAGACGTCTGATTACTTATTCTTCAAAAATTCTGCTTTTCAGGTCGATCGACTGCATGTCAAAAATGGCCGAAAGTCCTGGAATCCAGTCGATCTTGAGGGGATCCAGTCGATCGACCGCAGTCGATCGGCCAAGTAGGCAGTCGATCGACTGCGTCGTCCAAAACGCCAAAACTCCCTGGAATGCAGTCGATCCTGGGAGTTCAGTGATCCGATGCGAGCTTGAACTTCCAGTCGGTCGACTGAATTTCTGCACCCGGCTCGATTTCTCGTTCTTTTCACGTCCGCCGGTTAATCGAG
This sequence comes from Phtheirospermum japonicum, assembly GCA_014905375.1. Taxonomy (NCBI): domain Eukaryota; kingdom Viridiplantae; phylum Streptophyta; class Magnoliopsida; order Lamiales; family Orobanchaceae; genus Phtheirospermum; species Phtheirospermum japonicum. The sequence goes on along the minus strand of BMAC01000690.1, from coordinate 15,531 downwards.
CCTCGTCCGTTGCGTTTCCTTGCTTGTCCGTCCATTCCCGAGTCGAGTATCAACGATTCCAAATGAGCGCGGGCCCCGCTTGGACGTCCTACGGCCAAGAGAAAAACAAAATAGTGAAAAACTACGAAAACTAATCAAAAACGTACAAAAACTAAGAAAACCTAGAAATAACGAAA
>BMAC01000689.1:524185-541898 GCA_014905375.1 Phtheirospermum japonicum | reverse complement strand
TATATATATATATATATATATATATATATATATATATATATATACACACACACACACACACACACATACATATATTAAAATTGATGATTCTGTAACAGCCTATTTCGAACACTTTCTCCAAATTTTTCGAAGATACACTCCATGTCTATTTCGATCTACAAAATTGGCGTGGAGATTCATGGCCAGTTGAAATGAACAGGATTAACGAGAATGTTGAATTTGGAGTCGGTTTGGAACAGGTTGGATTATGTTCCGCCCGGTGTTGGAGAAGCATATTATTTGTCAATAATGCTTACATCATTTCCGAGGAGCAGTTTGTCACGAAGATATACGTACCATTAACAACATTGTCTACCCAACTCTCAAGGCTGCATGTTATTCTTTAGGATTGTTGGATGATGATAGAGAATACGTTAACGGTATTGTCGAAGCAATTTACTGGGGTTTACCGTCATTCCTAAGAAAGCTCTTCGCATCATTGTTAATGTCTTCGAGTGTTTCAAGACCATTATATGTATGGGAAAAGACATTGCATCTACTTGCAGATGACATCTTGCGAAGAAAACGTAGAATTCTGGGTATAGAAGGTAATTAGTCTTTAGTTTAATGAACTACTTTTTTTATAAATTTAAGATGTTCTTGTTTTTTATGATATTTAATTATCTACTAATATAATTAACTTATATACTCAAATCTTGATAATTCTTTATTACTTTATTCATGTATTCAACTAAGTGATCATATGTTGAAAAACTATACCCTGATTGAATTGGAAAAACTTCTCCAAAGTAATGGAAAATCGCTAAGGAATTTCTGCGATATGCCTTTGCCCAATGACTCTACATTGACCGATGGAAATAACAAAATTATCTAGCAAGAACTTAATTTTTATAGATGTCTTTTGGAAGTCGAACATCAGAAATTATGCTCATCACTAACAGATGAACAAATGACAATTTATTCAGAAATTCTAAGTGCGGCGACAAATGACAAGGGTGGTATTTTTTTGTATACAGTTATGGGGGTACAGGCAAAACCTTCGTTTGGCGAACATTATCTGCGGCTTTACGCTCAAAAGGTGAAATTGTTCTCAATGTTGCTTCGAGTGGTGTTGCCTCACTTTTGCTTCCAGCTGGTAGAACTGCACACTCCCGATTTGGAATACCTTGACCATAACCAAAGATTCAATGTGTACAATAACACCTGGAACAGAATTAGTTTCTCTTCTTGATCGGACAAAACTAATCATTTGGGATGAAGCACCGATGATGAGTAGATTATGTTTTGAAGCTTTGCATAAAAGTTTGAAGCATATTGCACCTGAAGAAAGAAAGGAATTACCATTTGCCGGTAAGGTTATAGTTCTAGGTGGAGACTTTCGTCAGATTCTTTCTGTTGTGCCAAAGGGTAGTCAAGAATATATTGTGTATGCCAGTATCTGTTCATCTAGATTATGGGAACATTATAAGATTCTTCGATTGATGAAGAATATGAGGTTAACCGTCGGACAATCAATGTCAAGATCTGTTGAATGTGAAATTTGCGATTTCTCCGACTAGATACTCAAAATCGGTTGTGGCAAAATTGGTACAGAAGCTGATGATCAAACTTTAATTGATATACCCGACGATATACTTCTTCAAACTTCAGGCGATCATGTTGCTGCTATTGTTGAGAGCACTTATCCATCTCTTTTACAAAACTTTGGACATCACTTATTCTTCGAAGAAAGAGCTATTCTTGCACCAACTAATAATATTGTTGAGACAGTGAATGAATACTTGATGTCGATTCTTCCAGGTGATGAACATATGTAAATGGAGAAGTTCAGCATCAAGTTTACTCGACAGATTTTCTAAACACGATAAAGTGCTCCAGAATCCCCAATCATATTCTGAAGTTAAAAGTTGGAGTTCCGGTTATGTTGATTAGAAACATGGATCAAGTTTCAGGGTTGTGCAATGGTACTAGATTAGTTGTTACGCAACTTGAAGATCGCATTATTGAAGCAAAGATTTTGTCAGGAACTAATGTTGGTATGAAGGTTTACATTTCACGAATGGCATTGACCCCTTCGGATAGTAAGGTCCCGTTCAAATTTCAAAGGAGACAGTTTCCCCTCATTGTTTGTTTCGCAATGACTATAAATAAGAGTCAGAGTCAAACTCTTTCTAATGTGGGTTTGTATTTGCCAAGACTGTTTCTAGCCACGGTCAACTCTACGTCGCAGTCTCTCGGGTCAAGAGTCGTAAAGGATTAAAAATTCTAAGTTGTGCCGACGATGATAATATTGTTAATAAGATTGCAAATGTTGTTTAGAAGGAGGTTTTCCAAAATCTCAAGTGAACGATTTTAAAAAGTTGTATTATTGAATATAATTTAATATTTATTTTTTTCATTCTTTTTAATATATTTTTATTCGATATGCCCGCGTAAACGCGGGTTTCTGAACTAATATATATATATATATATATATATATATATATATATTGAGGTGTCACAATATGGGGGTTGCGGGGCTGATGTGTCAGCTTGTGGTGCTTCTAAATTTATTTTTGGTGAGTGATGTTTTTTTCACTAGATATATAATAATACTTTTTCTCATTATTTTTCATTACTAAGAAATTATATATTTTTTTCTCAACCGTTCTCAATTATCTCATCTTGCTTCCGTCTAATGAACACTCATTCCATCAATAAGAAAGAAAACTAAATAGTGGGGTTCAATAGATCAAAATCCAACGAAATCATTTTGAAAACTCTGTTTTCAGTTCATCAATTGAATTGATATACCATATTTGAATTTTCTCTTTCAAAATCGAAGGGATTTTGAGATCTATATTTTGCACCATTGTTATTTTTTTTTCCTTTTTTGGTTTTTTGTTGGTAAGCTATAATGAAATTGAGATTTAATGAATTGTAATTCTTTGGTTCAATTATATGTTCATAGTGCAATTTGATTCACACTCCCACTAAATATGGGTTCTCAAATGTGAAATATTTTGTTAATAGATAAGTCTTATTTGCTGTATGTTTCCATCTTTTGTTAGTTAAGTATTACTCCCAGTCGATTTTTTTTTAACATTTTCATATTTTTATTAAATTATTCATGTTGTTTTGTGTACGAATTTTCTATAAAAAAAATTACAATATTTAATTCCAGTGGAGTATCTTTAACCTTCATCTCCTGTTGAAGGAACAATCGATCAATTTTTGTGCTGCCCAACAACAATTATTGGTAGGTTTTTTTCAACTTATTTGTTGTTATATCTATATATTAGCTTTTTGTTTAAATTGTTGAATCCTTATTCTTTTTGTTGAGAAATTGGCTGTCATTTGGCTTTCTGCTACGACAAATTAGGAAGTTGAAAAAACTGTGTTTAGAATCTTGCGCTCTAGGTGTTTGATGAAATGAACATTCCACTTTGTAAAGTTAGCGTGATCATTTTTTTGATTGAAAATATTTTACTTTTGAATTAAAACGAAAACAGTGACAGGTGAATTTGTTGAAAAAAATGTCGCTATTAATAATGAAATTAAACAAATAGCAAGTAAGCAATTAAATAAATAAATGACAAAGTTTAGAGTAAGAAGAAAATGAGTCTGGATTAAGGCGCGCAAAAATGCTGTCCTAAGAAGAGATATGCCCTCTCCACACATAATTTGGCAGCATTCTTTTCCCAAGATACAATAATTCCAAGATGCAAAAATGCTGTTATGATTTTTGAAGCTTTAAAACTTCAAAATGGCATTTGCCTTATTATGAATTTCTAACCTACAATTTAATTTTGTAGCACCCCCATAATGGTCATTATTTTGCATTTGACTCTTGATTTCAAATGACATTCTAACACTATAAATATGAGTACTTAGTGTCTAGCAATATACACTCATAAGCATACAAAACATATAAATAAACTCGTGTATTCTTTTATAACTAGTATTACACCCGTGCATTGCACGGGGGAATAATTTGAACTAATACTTTGAATATTATTCTCACGCTGAATGATTTATAATATATGAATCAGCGATTATACTTTTAGAGTAACACAATACAGTAAAACCTTTATAAATTAATACTCTATAAATTAATAAACTCTCTAAAATAATAAAATCTTCCATTCCCAACGTGTGCCTTTGTAAAAAATCATTAAATTCGATAAGATAATAAGATAATATTTTTTTGGAAAATTCCTTTATAAATATTAGGTCCCATTAAATCTTTAAATTAATAATTCATAAATATTACAATTATAAATATTATGGTAACTTGCTAAAATATGAATCTATTATTATTTGTTTTTTCTTAAAATTTAAATTTAATTGGATTTCATCCCTAACTATTTTAATTGCAGCCAACAGTTCTGGTGTCGAGTTCTATAGCCGCAACAAAAAATTGTGAAGAGTTGTTGTCGCGCTCAAAGCCTCCTTTCTCGTGACTGGTTCCAACTGTATTGAATCATGTTCAGCTTCATCATTTGTAAGATCTTCAATAATATCAGCAACAATTTCCTCTAAATTTCTAGATGAGAAGACATGGTTGGGTTTTATATGAATTATTTTATTTCCATATTGAGATTTATATAGTATATGTTTCATTTATCATGGATGAATATATTTAATTGGATATAATAGTTATTTAAGTGCAACAAATTGATGTCAATATGAATATTTAAGTAATTTCAATGAATTGACACATGCGTCCATGAATATAATAGTTAATTGTACACAATGAATTGATATGATACATAAATATATTTAAAGTAATAAATAATTAGTTGATGCATGAATATAATCAATGAAACATATATGAATTAATTTATTTCAATACATATATACTTAAATTCGCTGAATTTAAAAAGCCTCTCTTTTAATTAATAAAATATTAAGCTATCAATATATTAATATCTTTCTAAATTAATAAAATTTCATGGTCCCAATGTTATTAATTTATAAAGGTTTTACAGTATATATTAAACCAAAGTTGAATAGGCAAAAGTTAAAATAATAAGTTTAAAAAAATTGCAGCATTACACATTATATAGAATATGATTAATAAAAATATTATTAATCAGAAAATCATAGTTTACAAATTATGGAATACTTTTATGTACATAACATTCATAGTTTTTTTCTACATTTGTTATCATCATCACAAATAAAATATTTTAACCCCTTTCGGTTGGTCAGTCTTGATAATGCCACATACAGTTGACCATGATTAAGAATGGATTTTTTCAATAAAATTTCAACGTGAGATAGAGATTGGCCTTGAATTTTATTAATTATTATTGCATATGATACGATAACTGAAAATTATCGTTGTTGAAAATTAAAAGGCAACATGGGATTCGGTGGTGTTACAGTCATTCGTGGGATTAGTATTAATTCACATGCATTGCTTCTTTGGGGAATTGATGTCTCCAATACATGATCACCTAGTTTTGTGACAATCAGTCTAGTTCCATTGCACAACTCAAGTGAATGATTTCTCAACAACATGATTGAAGTACCAACTTTCAATCGTAGCTCATGATTCGACAACCCATAATACTTGATTGTGTTAAAAGAAATCAGATGAGTGGACATTTGCAAAATGACAACGTCTGTAACAGATTTGCACGAAGTATCTAAGTTCAAATATACCTTACATCCCCCTCCATTTAATGAAGTCATATATTCATTAATCAGTTTGACTACACCAAATGTTGGTGAAAGAATAGCTCGACCCTCCAAATAAACAGAACATTTAGAATTTGTTCGCAATTGTGGATATATGTTAGCCACAATCCATGCAACAGGATCACCATCATCTAACAGCAATAGATCCTCTGGGATATCGATTGCAAAGATGACATCATTGGATCCTCCAATTGTCCCATCTCCAATGCTATTTATCCACTGGGAAAGCTCTTGCAACTGAATTGGGGTTTGAGCTGAGATTTAAAGCCTCATATTCTTTATCAATCTTAGAATAGTGTAATGTCTCCACAAGTGAGAAGAATTGATGGTTGCATGTATTATGTATGGCCTAGTACATTTAGGAAATATCGTAAGAATTTGACAAAAACCTCTACTAAGTACTATAGTTTTACCTTCGAATAGAATATATATAGCCTCCGAATTCTTGAATCTCATTATATCTTTCAATGCTTTGTCTAAAACTCTAAAACAATGTTATGCATCATTGGAGTTTTGTTCCAAATTATCAGTTGTGTATGCACCATTAATTCCGCAAGGGAGGTCGCCTGGAAAATCATACATGATAAATATTCATGGATATTAAATGGAACTTTAAACTTAGAATGACCAAGAGAGAAGCTATGCCTCTAGATGCTACATTTAATAAAGTTTCACTGTTAGATCTCAAGTCTGCAAAAAGAGTTTCAAACAAAATACTAAGGAAACCCATCATACAATAAATTGCGAGTTTTAGGATATTTCTTGGGATACCATCATTTCTAGAGTTAAGGTTTAACTTAAAATTAAGTTAATATGACTATGAATTGTTAATATTTTTGAAAAACCAAAGCATGGTGATGTTAAATAAAATAAAATAAATCTATATTTAGTATTCCAAATTTTTGTAATATATCACAACCAAGGGATATTGGTTTTATATTTTACATTTATCTATAATTAATTATTACTTTATCGTGTAAAAGAAGAAATAATTTGAACTGTTTAGAGTTGTTATACATTCAACTTCTTAATGAAATATAAAACTAATATGTAAATTAATAATTAATTTAAAATATTAAAATTATTAGAAATGTTTAAATTTTTTGGCAGACGTTCTCTTCTTGGTTTAGGAGTAAGTTGATTATGTTCCAAATTAACTGCAACAGGTGTACTATTGTCAATTCCTATCGATAGGGCTAAAGATTTTTGCATTCACTTATGAAACTTATAAGCTACACTTGTATTCTTTTCATGAGATATTTTTACTACTAATTACATTTCAAAAATATAAACATGTTGATTGTAATTTGAGAGCATAAGAAATTGTATTAAATTGAAGATTTGCATAAATTTCTTTAGATAATGAATGCATATTTTTAATAATAACAATCAACCAAGTAATTAAATTAACAATATAAATATAGTTACAAATTAAATAAGAATCGATTGTTAAAAATATTACCGTTATTAGGATTTGAGTAATGATAAAATTCGAAAATTTCCTTGATTGAATTCGAAAAATTATTACAAAACCTGGTGATCATGTAACCTCCTCTCCCTCCGTTATCACCATCCCTGCTCCGAATATTTTTTTTCTCTCTCTCTCTAATTTTCCATCACCAGACGTGAGCTTGATCTAAATCCGCGCCTCCGTTGATCGTGTTGTACGCGTCGGGTGACGACATCTCTCTACAATGATTTTCACCGCAAGAATTAGATCTGAATCGTATGGCTAAAAATTAACATATATGAAATATTGAAGAGCTAGGTACCGATGACCTAATGTTGTCAGGGATCTCTAATCATATATTGAATTTGAAGATTGGAGTTTTAGTTATGTTGATTCGAAATATGGATCAAATTTAAGGATTATGCAATGGTACGAGGTTATTATTACAAAACCTGGTGATCATGCAGCACCCCTTCTCACTGTAATCACCATCCCTACTCCAAGTTTCCCTTTATGTCTAATCTACCATCACCAGACGAGAGCTTGCTCTAAATTTGCACCTCCGTCATCCGTGTTATACGCGTTGGGTGACAACATCTCTATACAACAATTTTTCTTCACGAGAATTAGATCTAAATCGTATGGCTAAAAAACAAACATATCTAAGATATTGAAGCACAATGTACCGAAGATCTAATGATGTCAGGTATCCCTAATCATATATTGAAGTTGAAGATTGGAGTTCCGGTTTTGTTGATTTGAAATGTGGATCAAATTTCAGGATAATGTAATGGTACGAGGTTGGTTGTTACCCAACTTGGAGATCGCGTTATTAAATCTAGGATTCCTTCAGGAATTAATATTGGGACTAAGGTTTACATTTCACAAATATTACTAAGTCCTCCAGATAGCATGTTGTTCAAGTTTCAGATGGGACAATTTCCACATATTGTTTATTTCACAATGACTATAAATAAAAGTTAGAGTCAAACTCTCTCTAATGCTGGTTCATATTTGTCAAGACCAGTGCTCAACCACGACCAACTTTATGTCGTTATATCACGAGTTAAGAGCCGTAAAAATTTGAAAATTCTATGTTACAACGACGATGGTAATTAATATTGTTAATAAAACATCCAATGTGGTTTACAAGGAAGTTTTTCAAAACTTGAAGTGAACAATTTTATTCGTTAGGTTAATAATTCAATAATTCGATTCTATTAGATTTCTTTGATAGTTTTTAGTTTTTTATGAATATTTTTGATATGCCCGCATAACACGTGGGTTTCCAAAAAAACTTGGCAAATTGAAAAGAAATGCAAATGTTGTTTATAATGAATTTTCCAAAATACCAGTTTTTAAAAACAATCAACCAAGTAATTAAATTAACAATATAAACATAGTTATAAATTAAATAAGAATCGATTGTTAAAATTATTACCGTTATTAGGCACATTTAATTTTGTAGGCGGTCAACCCCTTCTTAGTTTAAGGGTAAGTTGATTTTGTGACTTATCTAGTGCATTTACGGTAATATTGTCCACTTCACTCGATATAACATGTGTTGAACCATTCTCTGTAATAATTGTATTTATAAATGACATGTGTATTCTCCCGCATAATTACTCAACTATGCTTAACAACATTAGTTTATAATTGATCATGAAGAATTATAAGGGTTAGTTTTCTTGGATATATATATAGGGTTGGGTTTCGGCGAGAATAGGTCCGTGGGTGAGAAATGAGAATGAATCCTAGCCATTATAACTAGTCTAATCTAATCTAATCTAATGATCCTAATTTAATTAAAAAAATTAAAAGACTCCCTTCATCAACCACACGTAATGTACCTGTAGAGTTGTGATTTCCTAAAATCTTTTGTGATTTTTCTTCTACCATCTATGCAGAATCTCAAAATTTCAAGGATTATGAATCGATTAAAACCCCCTTTCAAATCCACGAAGAACCCTAATTTTCGAGGGGGTCTAAATTGAAATTTGCCATCTGGATCTTCAAAGCCCCGCTTATTGAATTTGTTCGGTTTTGACCGCACTTTGACAATTTGGTGGTCTTCGTTGGTGTTATCCTCATAATCGCGAGATTTTAGTTACACTCCAATGGCCTTGATTGAAGACGAATCAGGTATTAGTCCTTTCGATTTTTCTATAACTCATACGATTGAAGATATCGTCGATTCAAGAGAAATATGATTTTAAGATTTCGCTACCTGTTTCCCCTCTATTTTTTTCATGGTGCGTATGTGAATGAGGACGATTTAGGATATCTATTATGATATTCTCGTCTGATTTGTTTGTGCACAATTAAGTGTCAGTTTGTGCACATTAATATGCTCCCTTGTGCACGTCCGCGCTGAATGATATTTTGCACATGTCATGAAGTCTTAAAGAAAATCTGTACATGTCGACGTCTGATGTGGTTGTCATCTGATTTGATTTGTGCACAACTCAGTCTCAGTTTCTGCACATTAATGTGTTCCCATGTGCAAGTCCATGCTGAATGAGGTTTTGCACGTATCATGAAGTCTTAAAAAAATCTGTGAGTGTCGTCGTCTGATGTGGTTGTCATGTGATTTGTTTTGTGCACAATTCAGTGTCCGTTTGTGCACATTAATGTGTTCCCTTGTGCACGTCCATGATGAATGATGTTTTGCATGTGTCATGAAGTCTTAAAAAAATTTATACATGTCGTTGTTTGATGTGGTTGTCGTCTGATTTGATTTGTGCACAACCCAGTCTCAATTTCTGCATATTAATGTGTTCCCTTGTGCACGTCCGTGCTGAATGATGTTTTGCACGTGTCATGAAGTCTTAAAAAAATCTGTGAGTGTCGTCGTCTGATGTGGTTGTCGTCGTCTGATGTGGTTGTCGTGATTTGTTTTGTGCACAATTCAATGTTCTTTTCTGTACATTAATGTGTTCACTTGTGCACGTCCGTGCAGTAGCAAAAGTGGTGTTTACACGCAGGGGCGGATCCAGTATACTTAGTTTGGGGAGGCCATGTATTGAAAAGCAAAAATAATTCGGTGAAATGGCGAGAATCGACTCATGTTATATAAAGGAGAAATAAATTAGAGAGAATATGAAATTAAAAATAAGGAGGAAAAAAAAAGGAACTAGAGAGTAGTGAAGGAAAATAAGAAAGATATTTTTTTGCTTCTAAGTTAGTACCATTAATTAGTGAGAATAGGGGAAAAAAGAAAAAGAAAAGGTGAGGAAAAAAAGTGAGAAAGGGGTGAAATATTTTTATTTTATATATTCTTTTAAATTAATTAACGAGAAAGAGGAAAATTAAAGAAAGAAGAAATAAGGATTAAAGAAATACAGAAAAATAGGAAATAAAAAGAAAGAGAGAGTGGTTGTTTTTTAAATTATATATTATTATTTTTAAATTTAATTAATGAAAAAGATAAATGGAAGAACAAAGAATATATAAAATAATGGATAAAAATAAATAAGCAAGAAAGAAACTAAAAAGAAACAAATGAGAAAGACGAAAAAAAATGAAAGATAAAATAATTTTAAAAAATAAGAGATAAAAACAAGAAGGAAATTAAAAAAAATAGAAAGATGAATATAAAAAGAAAGATAAAAAAAATATAGAAAAAAAAATATTAAAAAAAGAAAGGAAAAAGAATGAAAAATAGGCAAGAGGAAGAGTTGAACCATGTACCATTTGAAAAATAATTAGGTGCACAAACCATTAGACCTAGTTACAGATTTGTACATTTTGGGAGGCTATTTTTTTATATATAACACAAATAACAAAAAATCATAAATAGTATTATGATTTTGTTTTTTTTTTTGAGAGGGGGCCATGGCCCCCTCAAAGGACAACGTAGATCCGCCCCTGTTTACACGTGTTATGATTAAAAGATTCTGCGCGTGTTGTCGCCTGATGTGGTTGTCATCTGATGCAAGAATAATTTGTTTGTGCATAATTAAGTGTCAGTTTGTGCACATTAATGTGTTCCCTTGTACACGTTCATGCAATAGCAAAATCGTATTTGCACGTGTTATGATTAAAAGATTATGTGCGTGTTGTAGCCTGATGTGGTTATCGTCCGATTTGCTTGTACACAATTAAGTGTCAGTCTGTGCACGTTTGTAAAGTAGCAAAACGGTGTTTGAACGTGTTATGATTTAGAAATTCTGCGCATGTTGACGTCTGATGCAAGTGTGATTTGTTTGTGCACAAGTAAGTGTCAGTTTGTGCACATTAATGTGTTCCCTTGTACACGTCCGTGCAGTAGCAAAAATGGTGTTTGCGCGTGTTGTCGAGGGATGTGGTTGTGACTCAAACTTTTGTGCACCCCTTTTTAATAAACTAATTTAAAACACGTCAGTTTTCTCACAAGTGTACGAGGTAACTGTAGGGTGATGAGTTTGACTCGAGTCGTATCTCTCGAGGAAACAACTGTTCGGTCTTTCGGATGTTTTTCTCAATTTTGGAAATAAAATACATGTACAATTGGGGTTTTAAAAGAAATTGATTTGATCATTATGAACTACGACGATAATTAAACTAAATCTATTTAAACTAATTACTCTAAACTAAATTACCAACTATGAGCAATAATTTAAACTATTTGAACTCAAGAACTAAGAATTAATAACAACTAATCTAACAGTATGAATATAATAAATTACCACTAAGCAATGTATCATATGAATCTAAGATTAACGAATAACTAAGCACGAATCAATCGCATAAATCAACTAAATTAACCAATATCCAATAACAAGCATAAACAGTTAAGCTAATTAAACTAGTTCTAGCATTAACTAAGAATTAAACTAACAATTAAACTAGGAGTTAACTACTAAATTAACTAAGAGTTTAGAGAACTTATTGGAACTAATGAAAGCAGTAAAAAGCTCCAGCTATTCCAGAGGTTGGACGTTGATCTTGGGCGAAGAATGAATCCCGAACTCGAATTCGACGTTTTGGACGCGTTGTTCTTCGATCCTTGATCTCCGTCTTCAAATCTCGTTATGAGATGTGTGATTATTGATATTGTAAGCTAAAATACCCTAAGAGGCCGTGTGTTCTCTTTAAAATCCGAAATATAGAGGGTTTATATAGATTTTGCATGATTTGGCGCATAAGAAACCCTAAAATCCGAATTCTGGGCCGTCGCGTCGACGGAGCGTCGACTGACGCGTACCGGTGCTCGGCAGACTTGGTCGGCAGGTGTGCGCGTCGGCTGGGCAGGTGCGTCGATGGTGTGCGTCGACATCGACGCTTCAGCAAGTTACGTCGGCAGTGCGTCGACATCGACGCTTCAGCAAGTAGCGTCGACTGACGCAGTCATGACTCGCTGGCATGGCTCGCGTCGACGGTCGCGTCAGTCGACGCGACTGCACGTCTGTCTCCAATTCTCGATCTTTTGCTACTCGTTTCACCGGAAAGCTTGTTCTTCACTTCTTGAACATCGAACCTCGTCTATTACGCATTAAACTCTTCCGGTTACTTAGATGTAAGGTGAAAAACAACGAAATATCACCTACTTGCATCAATTAAGATCAAAATGTGGTAAAATAAGCTGGAATTATAAAATTACGGAATTAACCTTAAATCGTCCAACTTATACCAAAAACAAATATAAAAACGAACTAAAAAGCTAATAAAAATAAGGACAAATCTACTCTAATCAGGTTGTTGTCTGATGCAAGTGTGATTTGTTTGTGCACAAATAATTGTCAGTTTGTGCACATTAATATGATGTTTGAACCTTTCACTAGGATTGACAACCACAAAAAAGTTTTACATTTGTAGTTGTATTAATAGCTACTAAATGCGTTGATTGTCACTCGAATAATTCAAAAAAGCAATGGTGCATGAGCCAAGATGTATCATTACTTCAAAGATATTCAAAAAAATTATTTTCAGATTTTTGTGTGTGTTTACCTCAAAACTTTACTTGGTATCGATTATGGTTGTAATATTACTTATCTGCACATAGTAATTTGCAGATGATTTGAGGAAGGAAGTAAAAATGGGACCAATTGGCATATATTAAGACCTACCCTTAATATTATTTTCTTATTTTTATGTTCTTAATTTAGCAAACTGGTTTGTGCACAAGTAAGTGTCAATATGTGCACAACAATGTAATGAATTTTGCACAATAGTGCAATAAATTATGCACATGTTATGAAGTTTTAAATAATTTTTCTATCGTGTTATCTATGGTGTGTGTATAGTTTTGTGCACTGATTCAGCGGGGAATTTCGCAGGTGATGTTAAATGTTCTTCCTAGAATTGTGAGTCTATTCGACAAATGAAGGTCATGACACTTAGCTCTACAAGAATATTGAGGTTCGATATGTGAAGATGTCTTTAAATATTATATTAATCAGAAATCCAAAATTTTGGATGACACTACAGTGTTATACAAGTATTATGCCAATGTGGTTGATTTTTATGTTCATTGTAGCAGAAAATTAACATCGAATGATGATGTAATTGTTTGGTAGTATTACTGTGATTCTTGCTCATTTATGTTTCAATATGTGAACAGTAATGCATTAAATTGTGCATAATATGTGGGATTTACTGGATTTTTGCACCTCGAAACTATGTGGCTACTATTTCTTTTTGATCGAAAAATTAAATTTGTATTGATCCAAAAGGGAGAACATACAAAAGTATGCAAGCAAGAAATACAAAGCAATCTACATCACATATGAAAATGAGTCGAGGCGATTCGGGGGAGACGAAGCTCCCTCAAATGGAAATCCCTTCCTAACCTCGCTCAAGTCCCGTGAAAACAAAAAAAAATGCAAATTACGACTATGGCAATTACATGTCCAGAACATTAAAATGAAATAAAGCTAAAAACTCTAAACGTCTACGATGGTTTCAATGTCTTGGAAATTTTCTTTGTTACTTCCTTGGCAATCGCTTCGGCCGGTGTGTCCGGAAAATCCTCTTGCAAATATTCAAATGGGTTGCTTTGCTTCCTTACGTCGGAACATGTTTCATTTTCACTCATCCCGAGATCAACTTGGTTTCTAGTCGAAACCTCCATATCCCATCGCTGCCCCTATGATTTGTCGGAGTGCGCTGTCCCTTTTTTTCCGAGTGGATTCTATTTCGGTTTATTTTTAAAATTAACCGACTGTCCCGAAGGGCCTGCTGTTTTGCCCAAAACCTCCTGTTCCTGCGCAATTAAGGTTCTTTTTGGTCCCAGTTCACTGTTGGTTTTGTCCAAATTCCCAGAATATGTTGCTCCAGAATTTGGCGCAACGGTCTGCATAGCAGATTTTTGCGTAACGGGCTGCCAAGCAGATTTCTGGATTGCTCCAGATTTTTGCGATTTTTGTTTGGAGCGGACTGTGCAGCGGTATTTTCCAAGGAGATTTCCTGCCCAACCTCAGCCTTATCAGGTTTCTTTTATTGGCGAGCACGTCGAATTGTTGATGCTCTTATTTTCGGACAATCAATGGTGGTGTTCCCCAAATTTTTACATGATTCGCAGCGTTTTGGCAAATAATCATAGACTATGTCTTGATTTCTTATACCACCAGGAAGTTTAATTTGAACCGAATGCACCAATTCCTCGTCGGCTTCAATTTCAACTAATACCCGAGCGTATGAGACACGTTCTCATTTTTTTGTAAGCATGTCGGTTACGATTGGCCTTCCCACTTTTGAAACTATTTTGCTGAGAATTTTTTTGTTTTAGCAGTCGAGTGGCAGCCCCATCATTTTGATCCAAACTGGGATGGTGTTGGGATAAAAACGATCAAACTCAAAGCATGACGGCAATCGGGACAACATCAAAGTTCTCCCATAAATTGTATACGGTCCCCCAGCAAGTACATGTTCTCGATGCTCGTCATTTTCGAATTTAAAAATGAGCCAGCCCGAATCGTGAGTAAAAAACTGGTATGGAATTTTCCACATAGCGCATAACTTATCGATCGCTTGTTTTCCCGGGAATTTTGCAGCAAAATGCCCCGCCAAACAAAATCCCCAAGCGTCGTCTACTTTATCCAACCATTCCTCTTTAATTTCGACGACGTCGTCATCGACGGGATCATAATTCAGATTTTCTCCATTTGAAACGTCTCTGTTTTTGGGCCAATGAAACCAAGGCTTTCTCGTGTGGCTGAGGTGCAGGTGCATTATGCAAATTTATACCCGAAACAGACTGTGTATTTTCCCAAGTTGGTTCAGGCATTTCATCGAGCACCTCTTGTGCAGCCTTGACTTTCATGATTTCTGAATTTCTGGGCATCTTCAACCTGACCCCTTCTGGGTCCGTTTCATCCTTCTCCATCTCAACAACATCAACCCAATTCCCAATAGGATTATCAAAGGGTTCAGCCATACTTACCTCTTTTTGTTCCGAAGCTTTTTTTAAAATATGCTTGTACGCTGTTGGGAAAAAGGGTGTTTTGAGCAGCAAATTTCTTGCCACTTTCATCATCTGAGTTGGGTTCGTCAGGTTCCCAGCTTGAATCTTCATCCTCGTCACTTGTATCTTCGTCCTCGTCGCTTGTGGAATTTTGATTATCAACGTTGCTTGATTTCATTCTTGATTTCGTCAGTCAAACGACCGCCACTCCTGTCGCCATCCACCGCAGCCATGCCGCCGTCTGGAGGTTATCACCGCTTGCCCAGCAGTCGGTCGCTCCAGCCACCGGCATCTTCAAGGCTGTGGCCCAGCAGCAAGGTCCGGCGGTGCAGCGACATCTCCCAGGTAAGTTTTCCCCCCATTCTATTATCCCGTTTGAGTTTCTTCTTCTTTTTTTAATTGGAAAAGTCAACAGCTGATTATGAGTGAAATGATTGGTCAGGATTCATTCTCATTTCTCACCCACGGATCCATTCTCACATGATCCTATATATATATATATATATATATATATATATATATATATATATATATATATATATATATATATATATATATATATATATATATATATATATATATATACACACACACACACACACATATATATAGGGGTTGGTTCACGTGGGAACCTAAAAACTTGCTATATTACATAGGATGTGATGCTATTTTAGAATCATGTACATGCTAACTAAGATAATAGTAAAAATCAAATGAACATAAAAATAGCAATATTAAAATATAAATAGTATTTTGTATTATTTAAATTAACATCTCATATAATGTAATATAGCGGTTCCTAAGTTCCCACTCGGGGAATTGATTCTCACATGATCCTAATCATATATATATATATATATATATAGGATTAGGTTCAAATGAGAACCATGTTCCTATATGTGAACATAGGGTCAATTATGGGCCTTAGATCTAATTAATTGGATGGATCAGATTTTTTGTGTATTTCCTTATTTAATAAAAGCATTATGATTGTATAATAAAAGCACTGCTGGTGTATATAACTAAAAATATTAATAAAACATTGTAATTGTATAATAAAAGCACTGCTGGTATATAATAAAAGCACTAGTTCGCAGGTTCGCATATAATGACATGTATCCATTTGAACCCACCCATATATATATATTACAGTTAGTATGTTTATAATAAACACACAACATATGCAAATACATTGAGTTGTGTGGACTTATCTATTTTCTTTTCAAAATAATGAGACATGTTGCTCTCTAAATAATGATAATATTGACTCAAACTTTTGTGCACCCCGTTTTTAATAATTAATTTAAAAGCACGTCAGTTTGCTCGCAAGTGTACGAGGTAACTGTAGGGTGATGAGTTCAACTCGAGTCGTATCTCTCGAGGAAACAACTGTTCGGTCCTTTCGATATTTTTCTCAATTACGAATAACATACATATACATTTGGGGGTTTGAATAGATTGATTCGATCATTATAAACTAAGACGATAATTAAACTAAAACTAATTAAACTAATTATTTTAAACTAGATTATCAATTACGAACTAAGCAGTAAAATAAAGCTGATTAAACTAATTATTCTAAATTATCAACTAAGAGGAATAACTAAATTATCACTTAACGCTACGAAGATTTAGAACTAATTATAATATCTAAAAGCATGAATTACAGAAACTATCGCTAAGCAATTGAATCATAGAAATCCAAGAACCATTAACTAAGCATAAACTAATCGCATAAGTAAACTAAATTAACCAATATCCAATATCCAAGCATAAGAAATAATTAAACTAATTAAAACTAGAATTAACTAAGAATTTATCTAAACAATTAACTAGAAGATTATCTAAGAGTTTAGAAAACTTATTGAAACTAAGGAAAGCAATGGAAAGCTCCAGCTATTCCGGAGTTTGAACGCTGATCTTGGTCGAAGACTGAGTTCCGAATGCGAAATTGAAGTCTCGGACTTGTCGCTCTTCGATCCCTGATCTTCATCTCCAAATCTTGTTATAAGATGTGGAATTATTGTTGTTGTACGCTAAAATACTCTAGGATATCGTCTCTCTGGTCGTTCTCTCTGTGTTCTCCCCTAAGATCCGAAAAAATGAGGTTTTAAATAGATATTAGGAGTCTTGGCGCACAAGAAACCCTAATTTCCGAATTCTGGGCCGTCGCATCGACGGAGCGTCGACTGACG
>BMAC01000689.1:484594-508691 GCA_014905375.1 Phtheirospermum japonicum | reverse complement strand
AGGAGATATCTCGACATGAAACTCGGTACTGTCGCTGACATTGTTGTTGCCTGCAATACAGAATAATAAAAAAACAACGGAACTGTTTGCATAAATGGAGAAAAAAAAAGATTCTGAACAATTAAAACGGTGCTTTTTCAATGCAACGATTGTGCTTTTAGTAAAATCAATACAAGAATAGCAGACGACTATTTAAAACTAACTGTCCAAAATTCCGGGCATGATATATGACTGTTGGTGCTTTTTTGGATATATAACACTGTTTTTATTAGTTATCTGTTAGTGCTTCTTATATCTGTTTTTTTTCAGGCAATTAGGTTTGCCGTAAAACATTCAGAGCCGCCTCAAGTTTTGATTACATATTCAGCCAATTGAGTTTGCGGTAGATGAACTTAAAATTACATGAATTAAACAGTGTATAAAAACACTAATTAATTACAGCGAGAAAAAGAATATAAATTGAGGACGCGGACCTGTAGACGTTGATTCCACATTTTGAGTAATCCGAATTCAACGAGAAGGACGCAGAATGAGGTTGATAATGGATTTGGTTTATTCCTTCTTTTAAGACAAATCGGCAGCAATATTTTAAGATTGTAAAAAAGGGAACCTACGTTATTATGGGATTGAGTATACGTTATATGAGGAATCTTAATTGCATTGAATTTAAAAAGACAATGTTAACCCTATCATGCTTTAAATAAATTCAAAAATCCTTTTAATATTAGCCTTTGATCTTAATTAATCTATGGTCCAGATTAGTCCCCTGGTTCGCAAATAAGGACTAGGTTCTCATTTGAACCTAATCCTATATATATATATATATAAAATTTTATTTTTTGGGCTAGAAAATGGAAAATTAATAAAAAAGCACAAATCGGTTCGGCCTGAAACCGACCGAAATATTTCAGTTTGGTTAAGAATGGATTTTATACATTATTTTGGTCGGAATAATCGATTACCAAATTCGGTCAATTCGATTTTGCCTATTCAGTCGGTTCGATCGACTGAACCGACCGACGCACACCCCTAATCTCCTCAAAAGTTGAACCACAACTCTGATTTATATTGATATATTTTTAATGCATTACTGATGTATATGGTTTCTTTATTTATTTACATTATATTTTTTGAAATGATGGTTGGATTTTCACTTTTGGTTATATCTTTTTATGTTAAATATTTTTTTTATTGTGCTTTTTATTTACAATTTGTATTCATCATATTTGTATATGTACAAAAATTAATATATTTACATTTATTATGTTACTTATGTACATGTTATTGAAAATCATTGTACGCACATTATGAGTGTGATGTACCCAAATTTGTATGATGTATATTATCTTATAAATGATATACTAACAATAAAAATAGTAATGAGAATGTAGAATGGTTAATAAGTGCATAATATTTGAGAACATCATAATATTAATATTATTTTATAATATTTATTTATTCTTTACAGAGTATGAAATAATTATTTAGAAATTAATCACACTCTAATATATTCTTACCTAATTTAAAAGTATTTTGAGAGTTGTTTTATATTATTTAATAATATTTCTAGTATGTTTTTTATTTTTAAATATATTAAATGATTGTTAATGATTAAATATTTATTTTGTATATCTATTTAACTTACTTTATAATTTTTGAATGACTTATATTATTATTATTATTATTCTATGATATTAACAAGGTTTTTGTTTTACAAATTTTATAAATAATTATGTGTGTGTGTGTGTATAATTTTAAGTTTTGAGATTTAGTTAGTGTTATACTATAACATCTTATATTTTGACTACAAAAGGTATCAAGTAATCTCGTGACCCTAAACTTAATATATTGAATACTTTTTTTTTTCTTAGGTAGTTTTTTATTTTATTTATAATATTTCATTTAACTTTAAATATAACTATTTAGAAGTTAATTCAACTTTATTATAATTTTATTTAGAAGTGTGATATATATTTTTTTGGGTAAATAAATATCAGGTAGTTCTGATTTACTCAGGGTTCAGGGATATTGTAAGAAGAAGAAGGTACAACATATATTTGTGTTTAAAATATAACACAAAATAAAGGTTGGCCTATCGGTACATGACCCCTTTGTTGTTCTTGCATTGCTAAATCACAAATCAACACCATGTGTCTATTCGTGCCTAGCTCTGAACTGACGTGTCAGCTTCGAGCCTAGGTTCAAATGGCATGTCAGATCCAAACCTAAGTGAGAAGTGACACGTTCTGGGCTGAGGCAGCCCTGAGCCTATGTTCGAATAACATGTTTAGACTCGAACCTAAGTGAGGATGGCATGTGGCGCGATGCGATTGGTCAGGTGAAATATTGTAGTTATGCAATAATCTCGAAGCATTAAGGGGCGACACATCAGGTTCGAAGCTATGAGGATATGACATGTATTAGGCAGCATGTGAGCTCGGGCTCAACACAATTAGTATATAAGAGAGATAATAGTTTTAAGTTTTTTATTTTAAAACTGATTAAATAATTCTACGAGTGTATATATTATATATGTATATATATATATATATATATATATATATATATATATATATATATATATATATATATATATATATATATTAAATTTTGAGATTTAATTAATATTTTATTATAATATATCATATTCTTTTTACAAAAGTTATCAATTAATTTTATGGGCAGAAACTATTTTTAGTATTTTTATTTGGTATTTTATATCATTCTATAATTTCTTTTATTTCTCAAATTTATAAATAATTATTTAAATATTAAATCACGCTTTATTATATATTTTTCTTCTAATTTAAAATTATTTTATAATATTTCATAATATCTCTATTATGTTTTTCATTTCTTTATATATTAAATAATTATTCATGATTAAATATTTATTTTTATATATTTATTTAACTTACTTTATTATTTTTAACGACTATATTATTATAATATTTTTAAAATTAATTAATTATTTTTATAATTTAAATAATAGTTTTTTTTTCTTCTAATTTCATATTTTGAGATTTATTCAGAAGATTTTGTGTTTGTCTACAAAAGCCTATATTAATATTTTTTACCCTAAACCACTTTTTACTTTTTTTTTTAATTTGGTAGATTTTTATATTTATAATATTTATTTTTTATTCTTACTTAGATTGTGAAATAATTATTTAAGTTATTTTAAAGTTAATAAATATTTATTTTTTTATCCAATTTAAAAGAATTTTGAAATTTATTTTATAATATTTTATATCATTTTTTATAATTTTTTAAATAATTACTCATGATTAAATATTTATATTTCTATATTTTTTAATTAATTATAACTTTTAATGACTATATCATTAATATATAATATTTTAAAGTTTTTTTATTTTTAAAAAGGATTCACGAATTATATAATTTTAATAATAGTTATATATAGTTATATATATATATATATATATATACACACACTCTGATTTCGAATCTTGAGATTATTTAGTATTGTATTATAAAATTTCTTGTTTATTTAAAAAAGCTCTAAATTAATTACGTGACCCCAAACCTCTTATTTTATTTCATAGTTTTTTGTATTATTTTATATAATATTCTTTTCTTATTCAAAATTCTGAAATGATAATTTAAAAACTAATCACACTTTATTATATTTTTATCTAGATTACAAGTATTTTTAGATATATTTTATAGTATTTGTATTATGTTTTTCATTTTAAGTATATCAAGTTATTAGAGTGAGGGGAAAAGGAGTAGCAATCACAAACTCAATGTACATGCGACCATGAGTAATGTATCCACAAATTTCAAGCGATGTACACAACACAAGTAAGGAGGGGGAAGAGAAACAATTACAAACTCAATATTCTGGCAGACGAGTAGTGACATGCCTACAGATTTCAAGTGATGTACACAACACAGTAAGGGAGGGGGGAAAGTGAAATAATCACAAACTCAATGTACAGGCAGACTATGAGTGATGTAACTACAGATTTCAAGTGATGTATACAACATAGCGAGGGAGGGAAAAAAGAGAAACAATCGCAAACTCAATGTACAAGCAAACTAGGTGTGACGTACCCACATATTTCAAGCAATGTATAATATAGTTTTGACCTCTACCACTCACCGAGAGTGCAAGTTCGGTGATTCATGCCATGTCAGATGAGCAAGATATGCGGAAGATGGGGGGACTTGGGACGGATGTAAAGCTAAACAAATTGCTTCCCCTACTCTTCATTATAGAAGGTTCTTTCTGTCCAATACGGGGGAATCAGCTTCATGAAGGCTCTGCAAGACCTTCGGGGGTTGGTATGTCCTTTCAGTTCTGGTCTGGGGAACGCCGATCAAAGAAAGCACTCCTTTACGCACCTGGCGTTGATTCGGCAATTTGCGTCTAGTGTGGATGTTACTAAAGTGGGTAGTTTCATGTTGAAAGTTGACATTAGAACTCTTATGATTTTGATAAAGGGTTATCCGCTTAGTGAGAACATAAATGAAGGGATCAAAGAAATTATGGTGGATACAACACAGGTGGGGAGAGTGAAAAAGAGAAACAAGCAGAAACTTAACATACAAACAAATCAGGAGTGATGCACCCACATATTTCAAGCGATGTACACAACAAGGGTAGGAAAGCGAAAAAGAGAAACAACCACAAACACAATTGTCAGGGCAAACCAGGAGTGATGTACACCACATATTTCAAGCGATGTACACAAAACAGGTAGAGAGGGGCAAAAGAATCACAAACTCAATGTACACGCAAACCAGGAGTGATGTACACCAAAGATTTCGATGTACACAACACATGTAGGAAGGGGGAAAATCGAAGCACGAAAAAATATGTGAAGTATAATCGAAACATAAAATTCTAAAAACTATTGTTCAATCAATCATGTACGAAAAACGAAGTTCAATAGATGGGGAAGCCTGTCGTATGTGGTTCTCTGAATTTCTCGTGGTTCACTGAATTTTCTGAATGATTTTCCATTGGTTTCTCTAATTTTGGTGGTGATTTCGATCGTTTTTTTATTCTGGGGGAATCAAGCTTGTGTTTGCGTGATGAGAAGATTTAAAAACTGAAAAAAAAAAAAAAAGAAAAAAGAAAAAAAAAAGAAAGAAAGAGGTAAGGAAGAGCAATGAAGTGAGAAAGCCGCGCACGTGAGAAGTATGTTATTATGGCTTGAAAACGACATTGTTTTGGTAACAGGTGCACCATATAATGATTGCTATTTTTTTTTCTTCTGATAATTCTTTTTGGTGTGTGCGTAGATTATGTAGTATAAAGATGAGCGTAGCTCAAAGAGCAGAGTATTTTAGATTCACCATGCTTTTACAAAATACATATATTCAAATATTTGTTGGATATATTCATCCTTCAACACCAAATAAATAACATAAATTATTCATGCCTACATTTCCATCAGGAAACTCTGCATCAGAGCACAAGCACGTAAACAGAAGGCAAAATAGCATGTAACAAGCAAATGTTACCGAAGTGATGTTTTCCAACAAATTTGTTCCCACATAAAATACACTATTCACATAATGTATCCTCAAATTCTAATAATCACAAAGGTGACCTCCACGAGGACTCGTACACATTATTTCAGTCTTCTCCAAGAAATTGAAAATCAGAGAACATCTCAAATTCGAATGAAATTAAATTGATGAACTGAATACAAAATGGGGAAAGCGTTCTCAGATTGCTCGATTATTTTTTCCAATAAATAATTTTGCAACTCGAACTAAGATCCCTTCCGTGTCAGGTTCTCATGCTGATTTCAGTTGCTGCAAAAATAAAAGGGGATCCCCGATCAAGAAATCAATTATTGAAGGTTCGATTTGTAAAATTTATAGTAGGATAATTACAAAAACTACTCCTAAGTTTAGCTTAAGTTAAATTTTTAAAAAAAATAATGGAGGTATCACATATATTCTGTTAAGTTTGTGTTTATCATTGTAAAATAGAAACATACGTATGGCTTTTTACGTTTTTTTTTCTTTAATAAATACCAAATTAGTTATGCTTACTCGTTTCTCTTCTTCAATCTTTGCCTTGATGAGGGAGTACATTGCAACTCCAGCAATTGCAATGGAAGTGCCGATACCAGTTTGTAGCGAAATCTTGTTACCTGCAAACATTTCAAAATAAATAAATTTACAACACTTAAATCACATCATTAAATAAATAAAATCCACATTAAAAAAGATATAAATTTTTACCGAAGACCAAGATCGAGAAACCAATCACGAAAACACGTTTCAACACATTCCCAACTGCATGAGTGAGCGGTGCCACTCTCTCAAGTGTGTTCGTAGCCAGCTGAGAAGAGAAAAATAATGTGCTTATTATAATCCTTAATCTGGTATAATCAGAGAGTTTAGCTTAAAATAAAGTAAAATAGCTTAAGATTTAAAATCACTTACCTGATTGTACAGATGGTAAAACATTCCCACCCAGAAAAGATCGGTGATGAATTTAGTAAGGCCAACTTTAGCAATCGCATCATTAAATCCATGCTTTATCAGCTGAGGTCCCTCCAACTATGCAACGTATAAAAGTGAAGCAAAAATAAATAAAAATTAAAACACCCAAAAGAAAGAAAGAAAGAAAAGATGTCGTTTACGACTTACAATTATCGCAGGTGGAATGCAGACAATGAGGGCGATAATTGAAATGTAGGCATACAAGTTAGTGCTATCCATATCAGTCTGCAAATCAAGAATAGTTCATTATAAAGATATAAAAACTTTCTAAATATAGCTTCAACATAAAATATAGTCCACTTAACCATAGCTTTCTTCGAATATATGCTCCTGTAAGTGAAAGAGATGTTGGAAATCATAGCACTAATGAACCCGACCCAGTTGAAAGACAATTCGGTTAGTGATGCCATTGACACACCTGCATTTAATCAGTAATTACCTAATTATCATCCCTTTTTTTCCAAACCATAATTATAATTATATTTATGTATATATATGAGATTACCAAGAACGACTGGAGCCAAAGACAGCCATAGCGTCAAGGGTATCTGTTGTCCAAGAATGAATTGTGAAGCCGCAGCATTGAAGAAAGGCTCGAGCGCTGATCCATTTAAATTAAAAGATTTAATTTGTTATGCAAAAAAGCACTTTCATCTCTAGTCTAATCAAATAAAATGGATTATTAATTTATTTATTATATCACCTTTGATAGTGTGAGTGAACGAGACTGCAACAGCAGCGAAAGAGACGTTACTAGTTACGTGGCCTAGAGCATGGCACACAGCAACAGGGATGAGCAGCTTTAAAAGGTTCGAGTCAATTGGCTACACACAGAAAAAAAAAATCAGCAGATGAACAATAATTATTAATGTTTTATAAATTATTCACAATAAATTGCACAAGTCTCTTTCCCTCGACAACAGAACTTTTTTTTTCATCATTTCACAATTATATAAACCTTTTACCATTTAAATTTAGTTTTATACCTTCTGAGGTGTATGATTTACATCAAAATATACATTTGACAAAAAAAGAAAAAACATAATTGAAGTACCAGGTGAAATAATAGTAGCAAGAACAAAAATTAAACAAAATAAATGAAATAATCAAATAGCTTCAAGGACTTAGATTTATAAATGGGAGAAACTTACTGCTCGCTTAGGGAGGCCCACAGTCCAGCTTATTAGGCAGTAAACCACACCAACAAATAGGTGTATAAGCGACACAAAGCTGCAGAGATAATTGACCAAGATTAGCTAAATCTCACTAAGGAGTGTTTGCAAACACTATTGCTTTTGGAACAAGTGATTTATTGCCCACAAGCAGAAGTAGAAATTGGTAGTGTTTGCAAAAATAAGTTGAAAATCATGTTTGTTGGAAAAGTTAGATCAAAGTATTATATTTGTGTGTAAAAGTCACAAAATAATAATAATAAATATATAAATAATAAAAATGATACCTAAAACACTCAAATCAATCTCTTACTTTTCAATTGTGATTAAATGAAGGAAAATCGAAAGCACATGTTTTCATTTACAAACGCTTAAATTATGATTTTCTCCACCTAGAACACACTGATCACTTTTTTTCTTTCTTTCTTCTTTTTTTTTTTTTTAATGATAGCAAAAAGAAAAAATCCATTCAACTATAGAAGTTGCTTACTAAGGATATGGGAAGTAATTGTAGATCTTCTTGTTGAGGATGTTGAATATCACGTTCAGGAGATACCTACAAGGGAAGGGCAAACAAGTCATTTCAAAGAACAGGCGTTGACAGTTGACTGATTAGATGATGATTTGATTTCGCCAAGATCAATTTGAAGCTCACCACATGAAGAAGAAGAACCCGGTGACCAGCGCCGGGTATTTCTCCAGGAACCCGACTTTAGCGGCCCTGCACAATTAAAACTGGGTAAGGGAAACAAAAGCTCGATACGGGTCGGGCTAGCGGGTCGGAAATCATGAAAACGGACCTCACCCGGAAGAATCGCCGCCCTCAGACGGAGAAGAAGCCGCGGCGGAGCAGGGGCGGAGAATCTCCCTCTTCGCCACCGGTGAAGCTTCTAGAAGGACGGCTGGACGGAGCTGCCTCCCCCATACCAAGTTTCCGCCGTCGCTGAGTCGGCCGGTGAGCCTGACGGCGGGGAGACTGAAGTTTCCGGTGAGCCTCGCCGTCGGCTTCGCGGGAAGAGCTAGGCCACGGATGGTGGCGCCGCTAAGCACGCGAGACTCCATTCTTACCGACGAGAGGGGGAGAGAGAGAGTGTTGCCGGGCTAGTAATGCAGATGTTTGTTCCTTTTCTTTAGTTAAAGTGGAGAGAGAAACTAACGCGCGCCGGGAAGATTAACTTGCAGAGGGAGTGGCGAGGACGTTTGAGTGGCTGCTACTTTGCTATCCGGATGACGAAATGAGCGGTTCAAAATTTTTGTGATTTATTACTATCACGGATATGGGGTTTCGAGAGCCGTAAATTTAACAATTTTGATCTTTGCTTGGGATATTATTTAATTTTTGTTTTAATGTTAAAATTATTAATAATTTAATTATATTTATCTTGTACACTTGACGAATTTTGTTTTTACTTTAATAAAAAAAACTAGTATTATACCCGTACGTTGCACGATAATTTTTTATTTTATTTTATCTAAAATAAAAATAATTATTTTAAATGTATTAAAATATTTAAATAAGTGATTGTATATATGTATACTTAAGTTATATATATTTATGTTTGTGTGTGTGTATTTCGATAAGAACCATCACTGGTTCTAACACCAGAGATGGTTTTACCATAATCGTTCCCTATATATAAATTATCTAAATATTAATTAAAGATTGAATAGTACTCAAAATGATATAACCTGATTCATAAAAGGATTTTTATTATACAAAATGTACTTTACAAATTATGAAAAACTTTCTTATACACAACATTTATAGTTTTGTTACTATGTTTATTCTCATCATTGTCGATCAATATTTTTAAACCCTTGCGATTGTTCACCCTTGATATAGCAACGTATGACTGACCATGATTAAAAATTGACTTCTTTAGGAAAAGTCAAACGTGAGAGAGAGAGAGAGAGAAAGATTGTACTTGAATTTTGTTGATCATCATAGCATATGACACAATCAGAGGAAATTTTCATCATTGGGACTTAAAAGGCAACCTCGGATTAGATGGTGTGACAGTCATTTTAGGGATTAACAATAATTCACTTGCATTGCTTTCTTGATAAATATTAGCCTATACAGTATGATCGTCAAGTCAACAACCAATATTACACAACACAAGGGAATAATCGATATTTCTCAACAACATGAGTGAAACTCTAATTTTTAGTTTTAGCTCATAGTTCGGGATCCATAACATTTAATGGTATTTAGAAACTCTGATGAGTGGACGTCCTACAATATGTCAATGTTTGAATCGGATTTGTATGTATTATCAGACCTAAGATATACTTTACATTCTCCATCATTTTATGACATCATATATTTATTAATCAAATCGACGACATCAAGTGTTGGGGAAAGAATAGCACGATCCTCCAAATAAGTGAAGCATTTAGTAGTTTTTCCAAATTATGGATATGTGCTCGCCACAATTGACAGAACATGGTCAACATTATCTTTCAATAATAGATAATCTGGATTTCAGTTTGAACGATACCATCATTTGGTCCTCCAACTATTACATCTCATATACTATTTATCGAGTTGAAAAATATCTTTAACTTGACAATTGGGATCTGAATTGTGACTTTGCAGCACCACATTCTTGGTCTACTTCGAAACTATGTAATGAGTTTATAAATGCGAATATTTGATCACTGTGTGAACTATGTCTGGTCTAGTGCCTTTCGAAACAATCGACAAAATTTGATGAAAATTTTCACTAAGAATTATTATTTTATTACCAAATGGAAGATGCGTATTATAATTGTTTTGCGATCTCATCACATCTTTCAATAATTTGTCCAAAGTTTCAAAACAATGTCTATGCATCATTGGAGTTTCGTCCCAAATAATGTCATGCGCATCCTTCATTAATTTAGAATGTCCAGTTCTTCCTTTTGAAATAAGAAGAGAAGATATGTCGTTAGATATTACATTAAGAACAATTTCACTATTAGATTTAACGGTTGTAGAAAGCGTCATCTGTATCTATAGATGAGAAATACACCACCCTTGGTTAAATGTACTGCATCCATGACTTTATCAATTTTGGCGGAATATAGTAAATTCGTATTAATGAAAACAAATCTAGCTTCCTAGGTGTCCATTCTTTTTTTTTAATACTAAAAAAAGTTTTTAGAAAACTCAACATAAGACAACTCCGTGCTTCTAAATTTTTCTTACTTGCCTCGAATTACGTTTCATTGTGTTCACTGATCATTATCATTATACAATACATTATGCTCTTCTGGAAGATGAAAACTTAAACACATAATAGTTGGAGTTTTATACTGAATTTTATAAACTAATATTCTTCACGCCGCTTCACATGGAGAAATGTAATGATAATCATAATACATGTTGATCTCATCAATATTTATATCCTTTACATCCCCACATTTGTTCTAATAGAATGTTATAGTGGATCTATAGTTACATTTATTGACATATTTGAATAAATACTTGATAGATCTAAATTGGTTACACTACTTAACATTTAAATGAGCTACACAATTTAGTAATAGATAAAAATTYTGMGAAACGACCKTCTGAAGAACRGCTAGTAAATGTCYCGGGCAAGACAACATGAGTACCAACACTTGAGCCATCTGTTTCACCTCGTAACACTACATCAACAATCCCACTGTACTTCTCACCTCATATTTTTTATGAATTCTGACGTACTACATTTTGTAAGATTTAATAATCGTATATGCATCAATTATAAATTTTTGTGGGAGTCTTCGACTATATAGAATAGTGAGTACCTCTGTGTCTCTTTCATGCAATCGGTGAGAAAAGAACTCCATCTGGCTCACATATTGTTTACCCTTGCCTACTTTTCGAGGTTCAGGAAAAGATATATTTTCCCTTTGGTTGTCTTCACCACATGGAAATAGTAATAGATAGTGTACAGCAACGTACGTAGGATGCAACTCGTTGATACGTTTCAAATTATCAGATATATTGTAGTTGATGTCATAGTGTTCATTCCATTTAGTGTTGGGTTTGCACTTGTATTGTTTACGCGATTTCTGATATAATAACAAAATACATTATTTTATGAGATCAATTCAAATAATCAAGTGTTAAATCGTAATAATATTTTATAAACAACATGTTGATAGCCAATAAAAATAATATCAAATTATATTATATTGTGCATTTTTATATAATTTAATTAAATAAAGTGATCAAATTATTTATGAGAAAAGTGACAAATTTGATTTGATATTGTTCGACTCGAAATGAAAAAAAAACAAAAACAAAGAAACGTAAAGGAAAGCTAAAAATAACATATAAGTGATTATATATATATATATATAATATTAATTCTTATTATTTTTAATGTTAATTATAGTATCTATCCTAATTATGTTAAGAAGATTTCTACATAATTAAAAGAGGAATCTAATCCTAGGTGAATTTTTAATTAAAAAAAGGAACTAAATCATAATTAATTAAATAAGTTATATATCATAATTATGTTAAGAAAATCTCTACATAACTAAAAGAGGAAACTAATCCTAGGTGACTTTTTAATTAAAAAAAGAAACCAAATCATAATTAATTAAATAATGTATCTATCATAATTATGTTAAGAAAATTTCTACAAAACTAAAAAAAGAAAATAATTTTACGTGGTATTTTTAATTAAAAAAAATCAAATCATAATTAATTAAATAATGTATCTATCATAATTATGTTAAGAAAATTTCTACAAAACTAAAAAAAAAAAAATAGTTTTACGTGGCATTTTTTCTCTCTCCAGACCTCTCCTTTAATATATATATAGATAGATAGATAGATAGAGATATAGATATAGATTATATTTATTAAAAAGAAAATAAAACTTTGAGAAAAATTATGTATAAGCAAACATATATCTCATAATATGAATAGAAACGACTGTATGTTAATTATAAAAGTACTAGTACTTATTATAAATAATTATTTATATATTTTTTTTTCCAAGTAATTAGAGTTTCTAAATTACATAGGAATAGGGTTCTCAAATTTGAATAAAAAGTACCTATAAGTTCCGAATAAATACTAATTATAAATTCAAAAAACGTATGTGGATATTTTCTTGTGTCACATGAAATATATTGTTGCGTTTCTTTTTCTGTTAACATTATAGAATACGTAAAATTTTGAAAATCGTAATAAATAATATAGTTATCATTCACAAATATATTTAAAAAAAAAAAGGTTTATTATGAGAATCTTGTTTGCTCTTGAGTTTCATACCAGATTGATTTTTTTGGTACTAATTTATTTTAAAACTAAATTAAATACTTTACTAACAATATCTTGCACTTAACTCTTATTGTAAATTGGATTAATTCTAATTAAATGGTACAGCGATAATTCATGTTAATGAATTTTATAGGATTATTCTACGTGTCGTGTAGATAATCGTAGCATTTTGAATTTCTCAAATCCATTTATTGGTGAGTGAGAAATGATGCTTGGAAGTTGAACGGTTTGCTTTATTGCTTTATCGGTTATCCCACATTGAATGTTAGTCAATGTGGAAGAGAGTTTAAAAATGATTACATTTCTTTAATGTACATCAATTGGGCCAACGGGTATTGTGGGCTTTGTGTAAACGAAGCTCACGCGGGCTCTTGGACTTGGGTTCGCCAGTCCGCCTTCGGCAAAGCCGATGGCGGAGCCGAGCGGATTCGAGCCTGAGCCCGGTCCCGGACCCGGACCTCGGATCTCGGACCTCGGACCTCGGACCTTGGTCCTGGGCTCTGGGCCTGGGCCTGGGACTTGGGTCTTGGGTCTTGGGCAATTTGTTCGAATTGGCTGGTTTGAGTGGGTCTTGGTTCTGATTTAACCCTGGCTTACTTTTTAGCCACGTGCGGTTGGACCCCTGACTCCTTTACGTACGTTTTCAAACGTCTGAAAACTCCTGACCGTTCAAGTTATGCATCTTAATGATGCATGGAGACGTTTCTTTGACCAGTCTCCTGGCTGACTTCTGCATCAGCACGCTGAACCCGTCCAGGTTCATGCTGGATGATGCTGAGTGTTTGGATGCGTTTAAGAACGTCTTTAATAGTGCTGTAACCTCCCAGATGGCAACCCTATAAAAGGGTGAGAAGCTCCAGTTCACTTTTTACTTTCCATACACGAATAACACCTGGAACACCTGAAAAGTAACAACATACACTGCATATTGCTTCTGGTTTTTTCTTTCTTTCATAGCTCAGTCCAGTTTCTTTTAGTTCGCCGGAGCTCTGGTTTCTAACAGTGCTGTTAAACCAGAGACGAAAAGTCATTTTACCTTTGGGGACGAATTGCCTAAATCGAAGAGTACTACCGGGGCAATATCGTCTTGCGGGAAGAGATTTTCTCGACTCGACTCTAATTATTGTTTTCTGTTTTTCTGATCTCTTTTCCAATTTTGTGTTATTTAGTTACTTACTTGTTCGTGCTCTACTCAGAGTTGTAATAGTTTATAACAACTCTATCCTATTTACACATATTATTAGATATTATTGACATAAAATATAATTTAATAATATATTTATAAAAATAAGAAGATTCTATATGATTTAACTATTTATAAAATATTGAATACCAAGATTAAGAATTCAACGACTAATCCAAACAGGCTGTTGAATAATTTCTCAATATGTATATTTACTAAAATAGGCACAGTATGTACAAAAATATTACTAAAAGACCTATATCTTTACTTTCATATAATTCTTTTTTGTCCGCATTATACATGTATTTTTGTAAATTTGTATAATATTAATTTTCATACGTTTGACCGTAATTTTGACTATAACCTTAAACGAATGTAAAATATATTTATACCCGTCCCCTTTTTAACTAACTGAGATCAACATTAAATACTTATAAATCTCAATCACATCAAGAACTCAAGAATTTTCTGCAAATACAATGAGTATAATTAATTAAGGGGTATATTTATCAGATATTAAATTTAATCACAAAGTCTATAACGACTTTTTTTTTTAATGATTGGATGGATCCAATTTGATTATTTATTTATTTTCAACACCACGAGGATATGTAGTTTGAGTAATATCAAATAATACCAATCCAATTTGTATTGACAAAAATTCAAACATTGTGTCTTACGATTTGCTTCTTCCTTATTCATTCACCTTCATTCTGCCCACAACCTAATAATTTCAATGCAATAAAACAAAAGTCTGATATTTAATGTGTGTCTAAATTTTTGGTTGAGGTTATTCATACACTTTTTTTTTTTAATTAAGTACTTTAAAAACTGACGATAGTGGTCATTTCAATAATCTTCCTAGAAAAATGACGTGACGATGGTTGTGCCAATTACGTGTCTAATTAAATCTCAATTTTTATGTTGTCATACCATCAACACTAAGATCATGAATTTCAGCATTGGAATGATTTTTTTATAGAAATAATTTTCAACTTATACGGCAAAATTAATTTTTGACCCACTAAGCATTCAATTGAAGATCTTATATTTTCGTGATCTTTAACACTGACTAGATTATGCATTAATTTATTTTGGAAATCCAAGTAGATTGATTGAAAACAATAAATTTGGGAATAAATTGAGGGAAGACAATAAATTAGGAGGTAGCTATTAGTATGATTTTATTTTATTTTTTCATTTTCTTTCTTTTTATCTTTATTACTACTTGAATCGGTGAAAACACCGACATAATCAAATGGAGCTTTGACTATGTGATTGGCGGTGAAGTGTAATTTTAATGGATGGATTGTGATATTATTGATGCAGAGCAGATGGGATGGAAAAAAGCAAAAAATGGAAAATGGAGTCATTGGAAATTTGTAAGTGGGGTAATGTTTTATCTTATCCTCGTCGTCAATCGAGAGGTCCGTGAATGAGAGCTAGCCATGCCCAATCCTCACAATCCAAATTTGCAATATCCTTATCATTTTCTATCAACAACCTCTATTCTTTACTTTTCTTGCAATTTCCTCTTTTTTTTTTTTTGGCCAAAGAAAATCAAAGTGTTGGAATTTTCATTATGAAAGTGGGAAAGAGAAAAGTCTGATTGGTGCGCTACATTGTCCTAATCACACAGTAAGGGACAAATACACTGCATTATTGATTAAATTTTTTATACTACAAATTTGTGCGATATACAAATATGGAACACTATTATTATAGGAAATGATTACGGTGCCTTCACGGTACCATGTCTCCCACCCTACGTGCATTTACATCCATCCATCTTTTAATATTTATAACTTTAAATTGATTCAACAGTTGATAATAGGTGAGAAAAGGTGAGGTATGATACTTTCACGGCACCGTAGAACGTCCCATTATTATATATCAAATACTTGTATGACCACTTTTTTTCATTAATTTAAATCTATGCGAAGCCCTACCCACTATCTAACCCGAAATCTCACCCTCTGTCCACCGCTACCCACATGTCAATTACAAGTGAAAATAATTATCTAATTCCTATCTCACGCACAAGAACAGAACCAACAGACGCAAAAGAACCTCTCACATCTTCACCGTCGGGATTCTTTCAAACATCCACTGGTGAATAAAAAAATCAAAGGCGACAAACTTGATTCTTAAACAAATCAAAGCTTCATAGTGTTGATTTCGTTCAACGCCAAAATCGAAGCAATGCCTATCCGCCGTTCGAGGTATATCATCCCAATTTTTGTCGTCACTAATTTAGGGATCATCTCTAAGAGGTTGTTGATTAGGTAATCCAACTTCTTAACTGTACATACTTTTTAATCATCGATTGGTAAATAATCTGATTCAAGCCCTAGTTTTTAAAGGCGACATTTTGAAAATCTCAGATCAATTAGCTATTAGGGCTTACAACGGGCTTCCTGGGAAACCTAACAACTTTAAGTGGTTGGAATCAAAAGATGCTTGACCTAAGCGTCAAAGGCCGATGGGTATTTGTCGTTCTTGGTATTTTCTTGAGTAACAATTTTTGTAATATCATAATATATAAGAATTTCTTATTTTTTTTAACTTCTGAAAATTCATGATAGGTTTGTTTCTAGTTGCATGTTCGATAATTCTTGGTATCGAGACTGCAAAAGGATTCAAGTGGCTTCTCAGATAATCAGATATGAGATCGTTTTATGGCATTAATTTTTATGTTTCGAAAAAGTCCCATTGTTTATGGACATTTATGGTAATGCTTTTACTGATGCTAGTTTTGTTATGGGGTTTATTCGGAAGTTTAGCGGGAAAAGAGTTTGAAACTGGTAGTAGTGAGGCTCAATTATTCTTAGCTTACAATTTGACCAGTCAATATATGTACGTCGCGTACTGTTCGAGGATGTGGCATCTCTATAACAGCTCGCACCTTCTCTGGATTTACTTCAATACCCTGTTCAGTCACCATGTACCCCAAGAACTTCTCAGATCGCACACCAAATGCACACTTCTTTGGATTGAGTTTCATCCCATAATGCCCAAGTATAACAAAGGCTTTCCTCAGATCTTTTACATGAGAATCTGCCTTCTTGCTCTTCACCAGCATATCGTCTACATAAACTTCCATGGTAGACCCCAACAGGTCTCTAAAAATTTTATCCATTAATCTCTGATAGGTCGCACCTGCATTCTCCAACCTAAATGGCATAGACACAAAACAATACGTACCTGTCGAGGTGACAAAGCTCACCTTAGGATGATCCTCATTTGCTAGTGCGATTTGATGATACCCTTGTGACGCATCCATCATGCTTAAGAGTTCGCAGCTGGAGGTTGAATCAACCAGCTGATCGATACGTGGCAGTGGATAATGATCTTTTGGGCATGCCTTGTTTAGTTCGTGAAAGTCCACGCACATCCTCCACTTCTGTCCCGGTTTAGGCACCATCACAACATTAGGTAAATACTCAGGGTATTGGGTTTCCCAGATATGTCTTGCCTTTAGCAATTTCTGCACCTCCTCTTCAATTACTTTATCCAGCTCTGCTCCAAAATGTCTCCTTTTTCTGCCTAACAGACCGTGCTTCCGGGTCAGCATTCAAATGATGTTGGGCGACCTCGGGGGATACTCCTGGCATCTCTCCATCCCTAAAAGTAAAGATGTCTCGAAACTCCCTCAACAACGCTATCAGCTCATCCTTTATCGCCTCTGTCATTTGGGTTCCTATTTTTGTGGTGTACTCCAGGAAACCCTCTTTGATGTGGCATGGATAGTCAGACCTTGCTTAGGATAGACCTGATCAAACGTCGCTGGGAGAAAAACCAGGAAGTATAATCAGATCTGGGTTGAAGAGGTTAATGAATGTAGCCAGCTCATCCCAGGAGAAAGACCTAATCCTATCCCTTGACGAAGTTGGGATGAGGACGATTTGAGATGAACTCCTTGTGGAACAATCACCAAAGGGTCAGTTTGAGACAGGTCTGGCGACCAGACCTCTCTAAAGGGGAACAAGTGAGACATCCTTGGAAAATGAGACTAAGCTAGAGCCGATTTCCTGAGCTCATGGGGTAAAATAGAAAGGAAGAACGGGACCAAGGAAGACCTGGTTTCCTGATCTTCCAAGAGGAGACAAGTGGGACCACTTGTCAGAATTAGTTATGCAACGGCCCTTGATTCGCGGCCTTTGCTCCTGAAATCTCGGCCGAGGTCCCCACCGGGGAAAACTATAAATATCTCGGCCCTAAGGATGAGAGAGGTATGTCATTCTTTTGTGCATTCCTTCTTTGTTTCCTGGAAAACACCTCATACGCTTTCTGACTTAAGCATCAGAGAGGTTTCCACCGGAATACTCCCGGTGGTCCTTTCTAATGTATTTGGTGTGCAGGTCGGGAAGAAGACTAAGTTTCAGGCGTTATTCTGGACTTGGTCATATCTTTGGGTGAAACAATTGGCGCCGTCTGTGGGAATCTTTTTGAGCTAAGACGTGAGGTTTTTTGATGGCTTCAGACGGTTTACCACGGAACTTGGTAGGAGAACTCGGCAGACCCCCCAGCTCTGCCGCGCCGTGGGGTATGCCGCGATCGGCAAAGACATCAACGGCAAGGCCTGAAGGGGTAGAGCCATCAGTACGATGGGATCGGGCACCGTGCCACTCCCCTCCGGTGGAACTACGCCTGCCGCTGGCGGATTGTTAAATGACACCCTTCTCAGGCAGCTGTCTGAGCTCATCGGCAAGGCCGTGGAAGCAGCTGTGGAGAAGAAATTTGTAGAGATGTCAACGCTGGGATCCGGTGTACGACCAGATTGGACGGTCCCGCTCGCAGAAACAAAACCGTTGCGCAATCAGCATGCGGATCGAACTCCTCCCCAAGACAGAGATGAGCACTTCTCCACCTCCGACAGCGAAACGTCCAGCCAAGCCAACCCAGGCTTGGTCGAACATATGCAGAGCTTGCAGAAGGAGGTGAGAGAATTCAAGAGGAAAATGGCGAGTGAGGGTGCGGTTTCGGTGAGGAGAGGCACACCGTTTACTGAGGAGGTCATGCGCGATGACGTGCCAGCTTCCTACAGGTCTCTAGGTTTTGAGTATAGTAGGACTACTGACCCATGGGATCATCTGAGTCGATTCGAGATCGCAGCGGCAGTGCATATCAGACGCGGTCATGTGCCGGGTCTTTCTGATAACTTTCACCAAGTTAGCTCAGCTATGGTTCAGCCAGTTGTCGCCACGCTCTATCAGCAATTTTGATGAGTTCAACTCGGCCTTCCTGCATCAGTTTACCAGTTGCAGGAAGTATCAAAAGATGCCACTCGAGTTGTTTAGTTTGAAACAGAAGAAGAATGAGAGTCTGCGTGCTTATATTAATCGGTTCACAAACGCAAAGCTAGAGGTGCCCTCTGCGTCAGAAGAGCTCTTGGTAAACGCATTGGCACAGGGCTTGAGAAGAGGTGAGTTCTTCCAATCGCTGGTCGTCAAACCAGCCCTGAAATTTGGAGAACTCTTAGAAAGGGCTGAGAAGTACATCCATCTGGAGGAAGCCCTGAAGATTAAAGACGAAGGAGAGAAGAAAAGGGAGAGATATGACAGGGAGGAGAGAGCGCCGGTGAAAAGGTCTAGGCCAGACCTGCCTGGGGGACGACCTCGTTTCGAAAAATACACGCCCCTGGCGATTCCTCAGGGGGAGATCTTGCAGGCGATAGAGAGGCATCCAGACCTCAAGTGGCCTAAGACCTATTCACAGAAGCCGAGGAAAGAGAGGTCGGATCGATTTTATAGATATCATAATGAGTATGGGCACGACACAGATCAGTGCACCCATTTGAAGGATGAGTTGGAGAGGATGGTGCAGGCAGGGCACCTTAAGGAGTATGTTAGAATGAGAAGAGAAGAGGCCAGGTCAGGCCAGGGGGGCCATGATCGATTTCAGTAGACCAAGCGTGATCAGGATAATGGGCGAAGTGGAAGGCGACAGAATGATCAAGCCCAGGTCATCAGAGGGGAGATTCAAATGATTACTGGCAGTGAATGGGATGAGCACTCAAAACGGACCCAGCATAGCTATGTACGTGCCGCAAGGGATTTGGTCCGAAAATCGCATGAGGTTGGACAGATGGCCTCCACTCCAAATATTTGCTTTGGTTCAGAGGATGGTGATGGCATCTTGGCCCCTCATATGGACGCCTTGGTGATAACAACTACTATCGCCAATTATAATGTGAAGAGGGTGTTTGTCGACACAGGAAACACTACCGATATCCTATTCTACGATTGTTTCCAGCAGTTAAAGTTGGATGTGGAGTTGGAAGAGGTAACAACCTCCTTAGTAGGGTTCGCGGGGGGAGCCCTGAAACCCCTGGGAGCGGTCAGACTCTTGGTAACGCTGGGTGAGGAGCCATATAGAGTGACCAGAACAGTGCGATTTCTGGTAGTTGATGCGCCATCTTCGTACAACGTCATGCTAGGACGACCATCCCTGAGCCAGTTCCAGGCTGTGATTTCTGTATATCATATGAAGATGAAATTTCCGGCTGAGGACGGAACGGGTGAAGTCAGAGGTGACCAATATGCATCCAGGCAGACGTATGTTGAGTGCGTTAGACGCAATGAGGAGGAATGACAGAGCAAGAGGGCTCGGGTGGAGCAACCTAGGCCAGACCTGGCTCGAAGAGAAGACGGGCTGATGGTGGCAGAGGTAGTCCCGGGGGACGAAAGCCGAGTCCTTAGCGTTGGGACAACCCTCAGTCCTGAGGTTTTGACAGCTCTGGTGGCATTATTACCCGAAAGTGCAGACGTATTTGCCTGGTTTCCCCAAGACTTGGTGGGGATTGATCCAGAGGTAGCTGAGCATCACCTCAACATCAGCCCCGCGATGAAGCCGGTCAAGCAGAAGAAGCGCAATTTTGGGCCAGAAAAGGAAGCCATAATTGAAGCTGAAGTGGAAAAATTGTTGAAAGCTAAGCATATCCAGGAAATACAATTTCCTGAGTGGCGCTCTAATGCCGTGCTGGTCCCTAAGACCCAAGAAGGCTGGCGCATGTGCATAGACTTTTGCGATTTGAACAAAGCCTGCCCTAAAGACCATTACCCATTGCCGAGAATAGATCAGCTGGTTGACTCCACGTCAAGTTGCGAACTCTTAAGTATGATGGACGCCTCGCAGGGTTATCACCAGATCCGGCCGGCCAAGGATGACCAAAAACGTGTTAGCTTTATAACCCTGAAAGGAACATATTGCTACGTGGTCATGCCATTTGGGCTTAACAATGCAGACGCCACATACCAGCGATTGGTGGATAAGATGTTCAAGAACCAGCTCGGACGGAATATGGAGGTCTATGTGGATGATATGCTGGTAAAAATAATGAAAGCGACGTCGCATGTGGACGACTTGAGGGAGACCTTCGATACCCTAAGGAAATATAGAATGAAGCTTAACCCTAAAATGTGCATGTTCGGGGTAAGAGCTGGGAAATTCCTGGGCTACATAGTCACGGAGAAAGGTATCGAGGCTAATCCCGAGAAGGTGAGGGCCATTATGGATATGCAAGCACCAAGAAATGTCAAGGAAATGCAGTGCTTGGCAATGCTTTGAGTCGATTTGTCTCACGGTCGACTGAGAAGAGCTTGCCATTCTTTCAGGCCTTGCGAAAGAAAGCTAAATTCCAATAGGACAATGAATGTGAAGATGCGTTTAAAAAGCTGAAGGAACATCTGGCTAGCATGTCCCTGCTTACGAAGCCGATCCAAGGAGAGCCTTTAATCCTCTATTTATCTGTAGGACAACAAGCAGTCAGCTCTGTCCTACTCAGGGAAGAAGGTAAGGCACAGAGGCCGGTTTACTATTGGAGCAAGGTCTTGCATGATGCAGAAGTGCGATATGTAGAAGTAGAACGAGAGATGCTGGCTCTGGTCGGTATGGCTCGCAAACTACGCCCACACTTCCTATTGCACAACGTAGTAGTACGGACCAACCTGCCGTTGAGGGCCATAATGGACAAACCAGAAGCGTCGGGAAGACTGGTCAAGTGGATAATCGAGCTCAGCGAGTTCGATATTACATTTGAGGCCAGAACAGCCATTAAGGCCCAAGCATTTGCTGATTTCATGCAGGAAATAGCCAGCTCTACCGATGCCAAGCAAGAATGGACAATTTTCAGAGACGGCTCTGTAGGAAGCCAAGGCTGCGGAGCAGGGATAGTTTTAATCGACCCGACAGGTGTAGCCACTGAGTATGAGGTACGTTTGAACTACGCCCTGTCCAATAACGCAGCCGAGTATGAGGCCCTCTTAAGAGGAGTTCAGATGGCAAGAGATTTAGGGGCAGAGCAAGTATGTGCTAGGGTGGATTCTCAGCTTGTCTGTAAGCAAATAAGCGGGGATTTTGAGACCAGGGAGGAGAGTATGCAGAAGTACCTAGATAGGTTTAGAGATCTAGCTAAGGATATGAAAGACCTGACAGTCCTTCAAATCCCTAGAGAGGAGAACGGAAGAGATGACTATCTGGCAAAGGTAGCTAGCTCAGCTACAGATTGCCAGGAAAGGGCAATCACTTTGCTGAGAGCAGATGCAAAATTCGGGACAGAGCAAGTTTGCTCAGTAATTGAGAGAGATAACTAGCGTTCCCCCATAAAAATGTATCTGGAAAAGGGAGTACTGCCAGAATACAAGAAAGAATCGGTAAAGGTAAAAACCAGGGCTGCCCGATTTTGCTTGATTAAAGGAGAGCTATTTCGGAGAGGGTTTGGGCAGCCCCTTTTACGATGCCTAAGCCGAGAAGATGGTGCCCATGTTCTCAGGGAGGTCCATGAAGGATGTTGTGGCAATCACATGGGTGCTAGAACCCTATCGAGCAAGGTCTTACGAGCAGGATATTTCTGGCCACAGTTGAAAACAGAGGCGGAGGATTTTGTGCGAACTTGTGAAAAATGTCAGAAAATGTCTCCCTTAACTCATCAACCAGCAGAAGAGCTCATGACAATGAGCTCTCCTTGCCCCTTTGCAAAGTGGGGGATCGACTTGGTCGGTCCTTTCCCGATGGCTCTAGCCCAGAAAAGGTTCCTAATCGTAGCCATTGACTACTTCAGCAAGTGGGTAGAAGCGAAAGCTCTGGCAAAAATCAAGGAAGAAGCAGTGATAGGCTTTATCTGGAAAAATATCATCCATCGTTTTGGCGTTCCAAGAGTAATGATATCAGATAATGGTACCCAGTTCATGGGAGCTAAGATTCAAGCTTGGTGCGCCAAGATGAAAATCCAGCAGCATTTCACATCTGTTTACCACCCACAGGCAAATGGAAAAGTCGAGGTGACTAATCGCATCCTTGTTCAGGGTCTCAAATCACGCTTAGAGAAGTCTGGAGGCAAGTGGGTGGAAGAATTAAGTGCAATACTCTGGGCCTACCTTACCAATCCCAAAGAAAGCACGGGTAACCCCTTTCAGCTTGGTTTATGGCATGGATGCCGTCATTCCTGCGGAAATCAGCCTTGAAACTCACCGAGTACAAAACTTTGATGAAAGTCAAAACGATGCTCTAGTGCAAGATGCATTGGACTTAATTGAGGAAAAGAGAGATCAGGCGGCGGTAAGGATAGAGCATGTACGGGGACGAGTCCGGGCAATTTACAATAAAACAGTTCGGAAGAGGTGCTTCCAAGTGGGAGACCTGGTCCTTAGAAGAGCTGACCTGGAAAAATTCAAGGGTAAGATAGATGCTGCGTGGTAGGGACCATTTCGAGTCACTCAGGTCTTAGCTGGTGGCGCTTACAAGTTGGAAGAGCTGGATGGAGCTGAGATTCCTCGCGCATGGAACATTGCTAATTTATGGAAATTTTACGTGTAAATGTAAACTTACAATGTTTTATTAAATGATAATGCAGGTTTATTCTTATTCATCAAACTAAGCGCGTTTTCATAAAAGCCACGATTGGCTAAGGGCAGATGCCCCATTTTCCTGACCTGATTGTCAGTATAAGCCAGGATTGGCTAAGGGCGGATGCCCCATTTTCCTGAC
>BMAC01000689.1:467709-484553 GCA_014905375.1 Phtheirospermum japonicum | reverse complement strand
TAAGCCAGGATTGGCTAAGGGCGGATGCCCCATTTTCCTAACCTAATTATCAGTCTAAGCCAGGATTGGCTAAGGGCGGATGCCTCATTTTCCTGACCTGATTGTCAGTTTAAGCCAGGATTGGCTAAGGGCGGATGCCCCAATTCTCTGATCTGACTAAAAAAGAGAAGCCAAAATAAGCCAAAGACAGAAGATCATAAAAACGTG
This sequence comes from Phtheirospermum japonicum, assembly GCA_014905375.1. Lineage (NCBI taxonomy): Eukaryota > Viridiplantae > Streptophyta > Magnoliopsida > Lamiales > Orobanchaceae > Phtheirospermum > Phtheirospermum japonicum. The sequence continues at coordinate 484,346 of BMAC01000689.1, read as the reverse complement.
CCTGATCAAGACAGGAGCAGCAGCAAAAAAAATGTTTATGAAAAAATACCAGAGGCAAGATCTGGCCTAAGGTGGACGCCTCATTATCCAGACTTAGTGGTAAGGCCAAAAGTCAGGATTGGCTGAAATTTTGAAAAACCCAAAATCTCCGATTTGGTTGCAAAAATAAGCAAAAACGATTAAAAACGCTTGAGAGTAAAAACATTTTCATTCATAGCATTCTGGTAAAATAAAAGAAGGAATTGCTCATGTCTTCTACGAAGACCGGCAAATTTTGATTACAATGCAGGAAATAAACAAAAGAAAAACCCAGAAAGCCCTAGCTATGGGAAGAAGCCCTCCGGTCAGACGCCAGAGCACTTCGGACGCGCCACAGTTCATGCTCTATCTCGTGGTAGCGCTGGCGATACTTGTCGGCCCACTCGGAGAGATCATGGGCTTCGCCGGCGGCGATGGTCAACCGACTCACTGACTCCGCCAAGTCAGCCTTTTCTTCCTGCAACTGGCGGTTCAGTTGATGCAACTCGGCCCATTCCCGTTTGTAATGATGTTTTTTCTGTCTCTTCCTCTCCAAGAGACGGTGGAAATAACCAATCTTCTCTCGAAGGATGGCCAGTTTATCGGAAAGTTTGAAATTCTCAACAACCAGAGATGTTCTTTCTTTTCACAATATCAAGTTCTTGAAGAAGAGGAGAGGACGCCATTGCAGAAAGCTGAAGAAAAATGAATCAAACATGCAAATATTTAAAGAAAGGCAGGCACGTGCCAGGGAATAAAAAGTACTGGGGTTTCCGGAAAATAAGGAAACCCTAGAATACCAAAGGTTGCTATGGGACAAGAATTCATTATCATTAATCAGAAAATATCCGAGTACAGTTCTTCAAAAACAAAAGGACAGATCAGCCACACAGGCAAACCTACAGATCTGTCATCAAAATAAAATAGGTAAAATTACAAAGGCCAAGCCGCTACACCCTGAACTAAGCCCCATAATCTGCCGTTGTCAACTCTTCCTCAACTGGGCCCTCAGCTCGGGAAACCTCCCCAAAGTCCTTCTCAAATTACTGTTTGAGATTATTGTTTGTTCGAGGACGAACAAACCAATAAAGCGTGGGGTAGTTAATTAACACGAATTTGTCTTGATTTGAGTTAATACTTTAGTTAGTTTTTCTTATTGTTTTTGGTATAAGTTGGATAGATTAAGCTGATTTTCGTATTTTTATATCTCCAGCTTATTTTACCACATTTTGATCTTAATTGTTGCAAATAGGTAATTATTCTCTGTTTTTCACTTTATATCTAAGTAACCGGAGGAGCTAAGCACGTAAAACATCATGGAGATTGACGATCGAGAAACAAGAATCGAGCTTTCCGGCGAAGAAGTAGCAAATTCTCTAAGCTAACGGTTCCGCTAGCGGTAGTCCTTATCGCTAGAACATACCGTTATGACCTAGCGGACACCACACCGATACCTTGCCTACCCTAATCGCTTCAAGTGGACAGAGAGCTCCCAGACTGAGTTAACGAACAACTTAACCGTACCATTACCGCTAACCCAGCCTTTAGGAAACAACAGAGAGTTTAGCGGCGCTTGTAACGGTAACCCATACTGCTACATCAACCGTTAGGAGAGGATAAAAACTTTTCAAAGAGGGTTAATGATACCTTTAGCTGTAACTTTTACCGCTAGGCCCACCGTTATTGGGCCCAGAATCGGATTTTAACCTTAACTTGTGCTCCAAGTCATGGGAAAACTATATAAACCCCCTCTTCTATCTGTCTCCAACACACACTACGACCTACTACAAATATTCTTAGGGTTTTTAGGCTGGTTTTCACTACCCATAACATAGTTACGGGATCAAGATCGAGGATCCAAGAGTCACAAGTTACAAGTTTCGCTCTGTAGTTCGTGACTCGTTCCTCAGCCAAGATCTACTAATTTTCTTCGGATTAGCTGGGGAATTTATGGCACTTCTTAGTTTCAATAAGTACTATGAACCTTTTATTTTTTCTTAGTTTAATCTTCATTAATTCATGCTTTTAGGTAGTTATTTTTATTTATTGTTCTTGAGTTGTTTCATGATTCAAACTTTGTTTATTTTGGATAATTGAGTTCGTAATTTTCATTTTAATTTAGTTTATTTCATGCTTGGTTGTTGGAGAATTAATTTTATTTATGCTTTTCATGCTATCTTGTTTGTCCATGTTATTTGATTTCGTTTATGGTATTTACCTTTGAATTCGTTTAGGCTATTTACTTTCTTCTACGTTTCATGCTATTGATTTCGTTTATACTATTTACTTACGTTTAAGCTATTTGATTTCATATATGCTAGTTGAATTACTTTAGATTTAATTACTTTTACTTTTCAAAAATCCTTTAGTTCATAATTCTAGGTTTTAAGTTTTAATTCCTTAATGGTTAATTCATGCAATTAAATTCTTGTTGGTTATTGAGTTCGAGTTAATTAGTTTTAAATTAATGTTAATGCATTCTCAGTTCTTAGATAATAATCAAAAATAAACAAAACCCCCCAAATTATACAAGTTTAAGTGTTAATTTTGATTAAACGAACATCTAAGACTTCGATTGATTGTTCCTTGAGAATCGACTCGAGTCAGCTTTCCACCCTACAAGTGTTCTCGTACTCTTACGAGTAGGCTTAAACGTTTTAAAAAATAAATATATAGAAGGGGTGCATAAAAGTCTGAATCACTCATGAGAGGAATTATCTTCATTAATGATCAATTGAAGTTGTGACATACATGCCCACTTATTCCTTGAGTGAGTATTGATCGAACCAAGTGATCTCCTCCTATTCCTTTTGGGAGTCACGACCTCAACCACATCTCCATTAAGTATGTTTGCAATATCTTAATCTGTGTCATTGTGCCCTTTATGGGGACCTTTAATTTGCAGACACATTTACAACTGGTATATATATATGATCTCGTCACTTTATAAATTGAGTCTTCTATACTTTGAAGATCAATTGATCACTTTACGTTACTTTCACGTTACATTTTGAAATGCAGGGATCTTAATGAGACATAGTGTGAAACTACTCCTATCACTCCATTAGAAAATATTTCTCCTTATCTCCCCCCGATGACGAGAATACTATCTCATTTGAGTGATAATTCAAAGATTTAGCGGTACAGAGATCGTCTGTCAAAGGTTTTAAATAGGGCAAAAATATTTTTTTAGTTCGTTAATTGATCACTCTTTGACATTTAATCCGGTTTTTGGTCACACTTGAAGATTAGTCCATTAAGTGGAGTAAATGCTGATTTTTGGTCCAGTAACCGCCTAGAGCAGGTCACTGGACCAAAATTCAGCATTTAGTTCACTTAGTGGACTAATTTTCAAGTGTGATCCAAAACCGGACTAAAAGTCGAAGAGTGGTCACTTACCGGACTAAAAAAATAATTTTAGATTTTTGGCGAATAAGTGTAATTAGGAGGCAATTGTCCAAAAAAAATATGATATAGGTAAAAATTAAAATGAAATATCTGGGAGAAGAAAATCCCTATTTATTTTTATTTTTAATTTTAGATTGTAGGTTTTTATTTTATTCTATTACTTATTTATAACTTGTAGGTTTTTATTCTATTACTTATTTATCAAAATGTTCAAACACATGAGTTTTGTTCGAGAAACCAGAGACGAACACCCATATTTTACATTTATTTTTTACCTTTTACCGCCTATATCCGTCACTTACCTTTCACCACCCACCAACATTTTTTCTTCTTCCTGTTTGGTGGTGGCACAATGACGACACCTATGGCGGTGGCGACGATGGTGTAATGGGCGACGCTAATGGAAGAGTTGGAGTGGTGGTGGAGGGTTGGAGGAGATGATATCTTTTGGGTATTTAGTATTTGTGGGATAATTTTGATGTTTTTGTTGAGTTTTTTTATGGGGTGAACTCGTAAATAAATGGGGTGCGTATATTCGCTCTTTAAAACAAATTAAATGTAAATAACTCCACTTTTATATATTATGATATAGTGTTTTGCAGATTACATCATAAATCTAATTACAATTTATCTTATTATCATCACACAAATCAATAGTTTTAAACTTAGCAAAATTATTTTTTTTTAGTCCGGTAAGTGACCACTATTTGACTTTTAGTCCGGTTTTAGATCACACTTGAAAATTAGTCCACTAAGTGGACTAAATGCTAATTTTTGGTCCAGTGACCTTCAGTTTTCGATTTTTCCGGTAAAGATGACCTGCTCTAGGCGGTCACTGGACCAAAATTCAGCATTTAGTCCACTTAGTGGACTAATTTTCAAGTGTGACCAAAAACCGGACTAAATATCAAAGAGTGGTCACTTACCGGACTAAAAAAATATTTTTCCCTTTTAAATAGCGAATGACTGTTGGAGATTCATATCCAATATAAATACTTAATGGTCTTTAGAAACCCATATAAATGCGCTGTGGGGGCACAACAGTCACATATACTATGTAACCAAATATGTGTAGATATGAATTATCGGGCTTATATCCAGTTACCAACTGGTACGCAAAATATTTGGTTAGCAGAGGTTCATTAACGAATAAGTAAGAGTTGCGTGTAATATTGCATAACCCTGCGCAAAGACAAATATATGAGTGTGCATAAATATTGTATTAATCACCATCTATATTCTTTTCGACAGTGTCTTCTTTGAGACCTTATTATATATGCATATTAAGGTACAAGATGCATTACATTGATTTTGATTAAAATGCAACAGACATCAATTACTTTTGATGTAAACTCTCTAGCATTATAAGTTTAGGTGTTTTATAGGGTGGTGAGTCCTCAATCATACTAAATGTGGTAGAAGTTTTGCAAATGCAACATTATTATGGACAATACGTGTTGAAGCATCACCAAAACTATAAAATACTTGAATGGTTATGTCCATGTTAATTTCTTATAATATGGACCATCATATCACGACGACCAAAGAATCCATGACAGTCGTGTCAAAACTTGAATGAGTTAGTGTCCAAAAGTTTTTATTGGTAATATCTTATGATTCAATAATCAAATAGTAGTAAAGTGAAATTACTAGATTGACTATAAAACGTGCTTTTTTCCACATGAATTAAAGGTATAGCTTCATTCTCGTAATGCATTTCTTAATGATTATCATCAAACTTAACAAGGTTCATTTCGCTCTTGGTCAATACTGAGCTTTTATGAATACATATTTCAACAATTACATAATTTGTTACCATTTTTCTTAAGGTTTGAATTTTTCTATATTATAAAGTGAACATTGAAACATTTCTTAATGGTTATTTTATCTGAGAATAAATATATGTTAGATATTCTTATCACTTGTTTCTTTGAGAGATATTTTTTGATAAAAATCTTGGCAAGTGAGCTATTAATGAATATTATAGTAGCGATGATGATAGTCAACTAGGTGGTTTTTTGTTAGTATACTGAATATGCCACATAGTCACAATCACTTAAACAATCACGTGTGCTACATGTGATCAAGTGTGTTTTGCATGTGTGATGTATAAATATAGGGCATGATGCACCTGAAGTAGTAGAGGTTCATAAAAGAATAAGTAAGAATTACGTGTAATATTGCATAACCCTGTGCAGAGAAAAATATATGAGTGCGCATAAATATTGTTTTAATCACCATTTATATTCTTTTTGATGGTGTTTTCTTTGAGACCTTATTATATATGCACATTAGGGTACAAGATGCATTACATCGATTTTGATTAAAATGAAACAAACATCAAATACTTTTGATGTAAACTCCCTAGCATTATGAGTTTGAGTGTTTTATAAGAGTGGTGAGTTCTCGGTCATACTAAATGTGTCAGAAGTTTTGCAAATGCAATATTTTTATGGAAAATACGAGTCGAAGCATCGAACAAACTATAAAATACTTGAATGGTCCACATTATGAATGGTTATGTCCACATATATCACTAATTATCAATTATAAGAATAAAATATAATACTTTGTATCTTTACCATATGCAGGTCTCAATCATACAGTTTTGCTAATAAAAAAGTTTTCAAAAAATGAGTGATGTATCTTTGAGATATGAATGTATGTAGCACTAGTGCAGAAACAGCTTTCCAGAACGCCTGTTTCTTCAAATCCAGAATGCCTTGCTGAGGCGTTCTGTATGGAGCTATTCTAGCAAGTCTGACAATCTAGAACGCTCTGCTGAGGCGTTCTAGAATGTCTGATTTTCTAGAACGGTTATCAGAGATGTTCTAGAAAAAAAATTTCAGCCGTTCTAGAAAGTCGTTTTTACCGGTTTCCCCGTTCTGGAAATTAAGTTTACAGAACGTCTTTTTTTAAGACGTTTTGGAAAGTATACTTTCCAGAACGCCTCGAAAAAATAGGCGTTCTGGAAAGTATATTGTCCAGAACGTCTCTAAAACCAGGCGTTCTGGAACGTCTCGAGAAACAGGCGTTCTGGAAAGTATACTTTCCAGAACGTCTCAAAAAACAGACGTTTTGGAAATTATACTTTCTAGAACGAGTTTTTGAATAACCGCTCTAGAAAGTAGTAAAAAATTAAAAGAAATTAAATGAAAGCAGGTGCCAACAAATACATCAGATTCATTAAATTCATTAAAAACAAGACAATCACAAACTTAATATCAACATAACTAAAACTTATCATCATCTATAATCCAACAAACTCAAAGGAAATATGAATCAAGCAAACCAAGAAAATGGAAGGAGCAAATTTCATGAAAAGCATTCAAAGATTTCTGTCATATTCAGGGAGGAAAGAAAATCAAAATCTATGAATATACTAATAATAGAGTTACCAAAAATCAGTGTATCACAACATTTAGTAGCATATAGTGTCAGCATGAGCCAAATCATGCCCTCCTGCTGGCTTCTTCGGATCCAATTTAAAGACTCCTCCAGAGGAATAAAGAAACTTACTCGCATCGAGCTGCATCCATGCTCATTACCAACTCGAATACCTTCACAGGTCGCCTCGACTACGCCAACGACTTTCATTGCTCTACTAGTGCTCTTTGGCTACATCAATAAAAATTACACGAGGAATAATTATAAACCCTACAAAATCTACTTTCCAAGCTAATTCATTATGTATACCAATATAAAAGAAAAACTCTGATAATATAATCTAATATAATCTAGGAACTAACCCTCTAATGCTCTTTAGACCAAAGAAAGGAATTTTAATATTATCTAGGAACTAATAATATAAAATATTATAAAATGTTGCACAAGCATGTTCCTTTATGGAACCGCTCATCTGCACGTGGAAAGAAATTTGTGGAGATAGCTTCAAAATCCCGCTAGAATCAAAAGAAGATTAATGAGGACTATATAAACTTTCTAAAGAAACTAATTTATTAACACTTGCAGATTTGTTCAATCAGCATTTCACCAGCATGCAAATTAGAAGAATGAGACAAGGAGAAAAATAGATGTTGTTTTAGAATCAGAAGACAAGCACAACTCAGCAATTGTGTATCTTATCCTTGTTGCATTATGAGGAAGATAGAACACAAGTACCTAAGTAAATAACAGCTCCGTAGTCAAATCTGTGTCGTATGCAACGACCTACAAAATTGAAATAAATGGATGTCATGATTAAGAAAAACCTTGTACAAATGACAATGAGATCTAAGACTTTAAGATATAATGTTGAGAGCTAAAACCAGTAAAAAAAAAAACTACATGTAGCTTGGTTTAGAGCCCAGAAAGCTTGCTGACAGTACCACTCATTCCCACTTAAGAGTTTTTTTGATGACTCATATGTATCATTGAACTTCTTCTTCTGTGCAACTTTAACGTCATAACTGGAAGTTTATCAAGCAAGAATTACCAATAAGAATAAAGGAATTTAAGCAGTAAAGAAGTTTAAGAAAGAAGAACAATCTTACACGTTCGGTAAGGGAATCCCAATAACCACCTGAGATAGTTAAAGCATAACACTTTACAGAGCAGATTATACAAATTTAGGTCAAGACACAAAATATTCAAGTTCACCCAGTCAAATATCCAGCAGACTAATGCAAGAAAGTTGTTATCCAGAATGGCAATGCGAAATGAAAACTAATGCTTATGACAATCATTAAACAACATTCAAACAAATTAAGAGGATACAACAACTCGGGCTTTGTCATCTAAAAAGTCCATCCCTTCAGATACCTGCAAGTATAGACCTCAGTATAAACTTATTTTTAATAAATCATGATACGAATAAGTTAAATAGAACAATGTGTCTACAGCAGATAAATCAAAAGGAAAAACTTTTCATATTTACTATTTAGCACTTTGAAACAAGTAAAATAATCCAAGTTCTGATGTAAGTATAATCCAATACTGGTTGATATCCTTCATCTTTTCATCTATATTAAAAAAAAAACAAATGCGTTGTCTGTGCATTAACATAGCTATACCATGTCAACAAGGTGTACATTTAAAAAGGTTCTTAGTTCAAACTTAATAATGTATTTCATTGATGTTAAGTAATGTCAGGTCTTAATTATAAAAGAGTTATTCAAGACTCATGCATAACTGCATCTACCACCAAAACACAGAAAAAAAAGATGAAACTGTTCGACTGGACTACTAGTTCATTAACTCAAATACATCTTATCAAAATTTCAGTAATTTGTATATCAAAACTTAGCTGGATTTCTATTTAATAAATAGGCAACGACTGGTAAATATATTCCAACACTTGATGAGTTTTTAAGTTGATATTAAAGGTACATTGTAATTACTTATCATCTGCATAAGTAAAAAGATTTGGTAACCTTGTATCTACACCAGTTAGTTCGTGATTCCAACTAAAACGCCCACGGAAGTTCTAAAATTACAAAAACTACCAGTGAAGTTCTAAAAGTTTGGTAACCTTGTATCTACACCAGATAGATCATGATTCCAACTAAAACGCCCACAGAATTTCTAAAACTACAAAAACTACCAGTGAAGTTTGATGCAGTCTCAAATATTTTATTTGTAATTTGGAAACTCTTTCTGGGTTCCTTTGTAACTAGCCCAAACCTCAGGGGTATGTTTTATAATTATCCCTTTTTTAAACTCGTAAAAAAATAAATTCATTTTGTTATTGCATACCACTAACATAATTTTCATTGTTTCCATACACATGTTTAGAATAAACATTATAGATGAGTCATACTACCTAGATATAGATTTAGGTGTAACTTGATTCCCCAGGCTGAATTTTGTCATACTTTCAACTAGAACAAATTTAAATGGCTATGTAATTTTGCTAATTATGAGTGTTTCAATTATTTTGTCTGTAAATGCAGCATTGGAAGCCTAGGCAAGGATTACGAAGAAGCTGGTGTGCAAAACATGACGGTAAAAAGTGTGAGCTTCACAAACACACAAAATGGTGTGAGGATAAAGGCATGGGGGAGACCAAGCAAAGGGTTTGTAAGAGATGTTCTATTCCAACATGCAATTATGACCAATGTGCATAACCCAATTCTGATTGATCAAAATTACTGCCCACATCACGAAAACTGTCCAGGACAGGTCCAAATACACAAATTCTCTTGTTACACATATTTATTATGATTAATTTTTTTTAAAAAATCCAGACATTGAAAATTATTATAATTCTTAAGAGTTAAATGGGACATAATTACAAGTCTTTATTTATTTTTTATTTTTTTGCACAGTTATCAGGAGTTAAGATTAGTGATGTTACTTACCAAGACATTCAGGGTACGTCAGCAACTCATGTTGCTGTGAAATTTGATTGTAGCAAGGGAAATCCGTGCCCGCGAATCAAGATGGAAAACGTGAGCCTGAGTTACAAAAATCGGCCAATTGCTCGAGTGTTGTGCTCCAATGCGGTCGGTTCAGCTTCAGGTCTAGTGAAGCCCACGAGCTGTTTGTATTGACCGAGAACATTATTTGACATCGTCTGCTTGAGCCTGCGGTGGTGCATTGGTTTTGTGCTCGCCTGGCCTTGAAAATACTACAAATATTTAGTAGCATATATGTACACACATAATAGTGTAACTTGCAATACTTTTACAATCTAATGCAACATGACTATTTTATCTTAAGTCCCAAACTTCAGATTTTTGAACAATGCAATTGTTGGCGTCGTATTATTATTTAGGCTTAGAATGAAGAAACTCATCACTTAACATAAATAAATCGTTTGATTTTGCTCGACCAAAGGGTAGAGTGGTCTTATATAAGTCAGTATCAATTTCAAATCTCAGAACCCGTGCATTACAACCTGATAAATGGAAAATCACAAAAGCAAGAAGGTAGCCACAACCATTATTTAGGTTGCTCATACCAAGATACAACCATATAAAAAGAAAAAAAGAACAAGAAAAAGGGAAAGAAAGAAAAATACACTTTAATCAATTAGTTTAGTCTATCTTCCCTTCTTTCCTCATAATATATTAATATCATAAATTTGTCTTATTTTCTTCAAGAGTAAAGTCGGCAGAAAGTGGGGAATCTTTTTTTAAAAAGACAATTCATTTATAATAAAAATTAATTTATAAAACAACATTTACAAGGGCCACTCAAAACTTACAGTAGGTATGGCAAGTACTAAGCCAGCATTTGTTCCTCTCCAGAGTGTAGAAAATCCCTCCTACAAATTAAGCAGGAGTAAAGGTATACGTAACTGTACTATAAAAAGTGATGCCTCATGGTATACTATTAAGACGAAAGTGGAAAAAAATTTCATCACCAACCAACCTGTCGAACAATTTTGTGGAAAACATCCAGTGTCCCCTTCTAATGGAAACAATCAGGTGGGCAAATAGATACTATCCCCTGAACCCCAGCACGTGCGAACGAGGGAGAACACCTCAGATCAGCAAACATCTAGCAACAAATTGCATAAAGTAAATCAAACTTTATTGCTTCAATAAAAAAAAAGGAAAAAAATCCCCAACTAGCTGGTAGTGTCCATAGACCTACACTAAGGCTGCACATATATTTGAGATTTTTCTCAACTGTATGTAAAATCATTTCCAAGAAATTAGGCCTGCCCGTGAAAATCATATGTAGTTATTCACGACCAACGACAAAGTTAAGGGCTTGTGAGAAAGAGAGTCCGAACATATATAATCTTTTCCGGTAGTTTAGCCAAATTAAATCAAAGGTCTACAAAGTAATATTACCCACTCGAATAGCTTTGCACAAACACAGAGAGAATATAACAAAGCCATTAACCACATTAAATCTTGACAGCAAAAAGCAGAAACATTAGAATGTTCAATTATCAATAGAAATCACGACACAAAACTTAAAAATTGCTGTAAAAAAAATAAAAACAAGGTGTCCCAACCCTCAAATAACCTCAATGAAACACAAGCTCACATGCCCCAGAAATAGAAGAATACAACAGAAACGCACAACGTAAATCCCCAAAAACAGAAATTAGGGTTTAATATTAGTAAGCGTCAAAATCCCCAAGATTTTCTTGTAAATTTCCCAAATTCGGAATACACAAAAGGACAAAATGGAAAACTAAAATAATAATTTTAAAAAACTAAGAACCCAAGTCACCATATCATGTCGTCGAGTCTGTGCCGTCAAAAAAAATCACAAGATTCTCTGCCGAAGGACTTCTGGCTCTGCCTCGATCTGACGTGGCTCACCCTCCGCAGCCGGCGCAACTCGCACTCATTCTTCTCCATCAGATCTCGAAAACTCACGGGGGAGACTCACTCCAAAACTCGATAACTCTAGGAATAGTGCACCGCGGTGGCGATATTGAGGAGGCCTTAGAATCTGCTGGATGGCGGGCGGATCTGGATGGCGGTCTACTGCGTTCGATATTAAATAACAGAGCGATCAGTGCTTAGATAGAGATTTGGGGTCAGTGGTTGTCGGGGTGGTGGCGATTGCAGATTGATGGTGGCGGGTTGTGGTGGCGATTGTAGGTTGAGGGTTGTCGGTGGTTGTTGGGAATGGTGGGGGTTGAGTCGGAGGAGATTGGGGGAGAATCAGAGCTTCCAGTTGATGATTACAGCTGGTGGTGGTGGTGATTGGAAGATTGGCCGGTGGTTATTGGGAATAGTGGGAGGGTTTCTTTTCGAGGAGCGGGTGAGCGGGGGAGATGAAATGGATGAAATGAATTTTGTGATATTAATTAATTAAAGGTGAATTTTAATCCAGAACGTCCTTGAGATATTTAAAATACCAGAACGTCATTTTTAAAGATGTTCTTGATAATTAAAATACCAGAACGTCTTTTTTAACAACGTTCTGGATATCTAATATACCAGAATGTCTTTTTACGACGTTCTGGATATCCAGTATACCAGAACGTCTTTAAAAAAGACGTTCTGGTACATGACACTTTTATTACAAAAATGCCACCGCTTGACATTCAAGAACGCCGCCTCCTGAGGCGTTCTAGAATGTCTGTTTTAAAATCCTATTTTTGTACTAGTGTAGTGCTCCTAGTACTTTAGAAAGCATTAGCTGTAATTGAACAACATTAGTTCGACGGTATACTATGCATCAAATTTCTATCTCATTTTGTATTTCACTCAAAATAAAAGACGTCCATGTTAATTTTTTATAATATGGACCGTCATAACTCGACGACCAAAGAATCCATGCCAGTCGTATCAAAACTTAAATGAGTCAGTGTCCAAAAGTTTTTTGTTGGTCATATCTTATGATTCAATAATCAAATAGTAGTAAAGTAAAATTATAAGATTGACTATAAAACGTGCTTTCTTCCACATGAATCAAAGGTATAGTTTCATTCTCGTAATGAGTTTCTTAATGATTATCATCAACATGAATATCATCAAACTTAACAAGGTTCGTTTCGCTCTTGGTCCATACTGAGCTTTTATGAATACATATTTCAACAATTACATAATTGCGATGCAAGAAATAGTATCTATTGTCTGACATGATGTTTTAGGGATTTTCCAGTTGAGGACTTCTTTTTGAAATTTAATAAAGAAAATTGATTATCAATCAAATATTCTGTTGGGATTTTACGCAAGAAAAAAAAACCACCAAAGAAACAAATAATCAAAATTGAACTTAGAAATCAAACAAAAATAGGATGATAGTTAGATTCCATATATATTGCAATCAGATCAAAATGAAAACAGGATGAATGAAGCATAATCACAAAAATAATCTAGGAGTATTCAATACAAAAGAAGCACAAATTGAAGAAAAAAATTGATATTCAGATTGGTTCAGTTTCTTTATACACAATTTGACAATTATACAATACCAAATCAGATGGAAGAAAAAGAGAATTATTTGAATTTTTATTTTTTTTGGATATCATATACAAAACTATGATTTTTCAAATTATATTTTCTTGGATTTGTCCGTCAACGTATAATGTTACAAAACTTATGTAATTTATTTCCTAATTTTTATTTTCGTTTTTATAAAAGTATGCCAAATTAATGGTTTGAGATCGACACATAATACCAATATAAATGAAAATCATTGCACTTTTTGATTTAATACACAAAAATGACCGAAGGATATCGTCAAATCAGATTGAAGGACAACTCGAAGAAAAAATATGAAATATTACATAAACATAACAGAGAAAACTAAAAATCAAAGAACATAAAATATGAATTATTATCGAAAAAAATTACAATCGAGTGATTAATAAAAAAAATAATAACTTTAAAAAAAGTTGGACTATACATTGTTGTTTTGGGGTTGAAGATGAGAACTGGCAGAATAAAAATTTCAACAGAGATGATAGCGGCACCGCAGAGAGAAAGAGAGAGAGTGAGGAAACTAATGAAAAGAACAAATGGGAAAAAAATTTGCTTATTTATACTTTGGCAAAAAACTCAAAAAGAAATATTTTTTGACCGAACCACCATATCTCAACACATCAACTTCTTAAACCACCAAACTGATATTTGTCATACAGTGAAAAAACAAGTTGATACATCAGCCATGTATTAGTAATATTAATATATAGGAGTTTTTTCGGTCTGGGGTCGGAAGATGTGTTAACTATTAATCCGGGGCCTAAAAAGTAACTAACATTTTGAGTCCCAAAAGATGTAAAATTTAAAAGGGCAACACTCTTATTAGGCCGAACTAATGAATCATCCGTTAGGCCAAAATTTCATATTGATACATTATAATGCAAAACTCAATACATTATAATAAAAAACCAACACATCTACTACAAAAGCATTACAATACAAAAACCAATATATCATAACACAGATCAGAGATTTATGAAAAACTAATACTTTACAATACAAAAACTAATACATCAAAGTACAAAAACTAATACATTACAATATCGGGTCAGATGGTCTAACGGGTCATGACCCGTTAATCTGAACTAACACAAGTGTTTGCCAATTTAAAATTTAGGACTTATTATATTAACATCGTTAGAAATACGTTAACTGAAGTCACGTCAGCTTCCACATCAACCCTTAAAAATAAACAAGATAAGTAAGAGGATTAAGGGCATAGAAGACGATGTTTCGATCCATTATTCCTCATTAAAAATCGGCTTCTTTACTGATGCATTTATTTATCCTTCTTTTATTTCTCCTTTTAAAACTACTCACTCAAATAGTGATTTGAGCCCATCTTCAACATTCCTTCGACCTTTTTTTTGTTAGTCGTTGTTATCTCTATTTCAAGGTTAGTATTTTTAATATTGGCTATTGATCTCAATTATTTGTTTTATGACACGATTTTGTATATTTGGCTATTTTATAACTATGAGTTGATGATTATCTTTTTGGTTATATGAAGTGACATGATGTGTTACTCCTTTTTCTAAAATCTGAATGTTTCTATAGTATAAAGTGAACATTGAAACATGTTTTGTGTACTATTTCTTAATAGTTTTTTTATTTGATAATAAATTTATATTAGATATTCTTATCACTTGCTTCTTTGAGAGATATTCTTTGATAAAATTTTTGGTTAGTGAGCTAATATTATAGTAGCGATGATGATAGTCAACTAGGGTTGCGTTCACTTTGGTTGACCGGACGGGATTTCTGGGGATATCCCGCAACATCCCACGTTCACTTTATTGGGCTGTAGCCAGGTATCCTAGTCCAGGCCCGCGCACAATCCGCTGTTGGGCTGATTGAACTATCACATGCTCGAGGGTGGGATCATTTTATCTCGCCCAAACTCACGTATTGAAATGACCTTCTTATCCCCCTTTCTTGAAAAACTCTTCCAAAATTGCCCCTTTTCCCACACCAAATTACATGATCACCAGGCATATAACCCTCCCCCATCCCCCCACGCGGTCACAACGAAACCCTAGCCCATGTACCTCTCTGCACGCAGCCATTCTCCGCCCGCAACCATTCTCCATCCGCAGCAAGGTAATTCCCTGGTTTCCCCGCGTGCGCAGTCCCATCTAACGTTGCTCTGAGTTTTATGGCCGAAGTTCGAATTTCATTTTTCGATTTGTTTGCCCGATGTTATTTGACGAAGATTGTTTTCTGCTTTGCAGTGAATCGCCGGTTGGAGGTGTAAATCGACCCGGGCACTCGAAACCCTAGCGCCGGTGGGTCCAAATAATCGACAGAAGGAACTCGACTTTGTACTGCCACCCGTTTCAACAAGACGGAATTTTGTGTCCTACCCTTTATTTTATCCTTGTACGCCCAAAGAGTATTGTTCTCGTTCGTGGTATAGGAGATCTGTGAGTTAGGTTTTTAGATTTGGGAGCATCTTTTCCTGATTTTGATGTTTTGGTCACATGTGAATTGTAATTTTTATCGCAGTGCGTCGTGCGTTGGCTATTGATTTCACAGTCGTACAGTTTGTGCTTAGCTTTTTTGAGTGCTGAAATAGGTAACTCCTAATTCAAGCTTTTTGGTTGCCTACTTATGAAAATGTGTCAAAAATTCAAAAGCTTGCCCGCAAGAGAACGGGGCGCGCGTAGTTAGGCAACTTGACTCGAGTCGTCTCTCGAGGAACATACAATCGGAATTCTTAAATAGTTTTGTTCAATTTCAGATAACACACACAAATGGGGGGGGGGGGGGGGGGGGGGGGGGGTTGATGAGAATTATTAACTACGAATTTAAAGAACTAAACTAGATTAATTAACTAAGCTAAAAATAAAATTGGCAAGCTTTTGAATTTTTGACACATTTTCATAAGGTAGGCAACCAAAAAGCTTGAATCAGTACATTGGACTTACACATGAATTTATTGTATATTTCATCCCATGATTGCACGAAATCAGGCTCTTGCCTCTGTAACCCATTTCTTTGCTTGATCTCTTAGTGCGTAACGGAAGAATCACATCTTGACTTGATTCCACGGAAGGTTGAGACGAGTGAAGGTTCGGGTGATAGCCTTGTACTCTCGGATGAACTTGAATGGATCCTCGCCCGGTTGTCCACTAAACATCGGGAGTTGTTCTATGTAGAAATCATCAAGATCATAATCCCGCATCTTGGAGCTTGGTCGATAGTCACGCCAATTGGATTGAGGTGCACCGTTGTCATATGATGGATACCCTCGATAGTGAGGCATTTTTTTTAAATAGTTTTTTAAATAAATATTAAATACTTTTAATTAAAATAATATTTTTGATTTTTTTTTGAATTTCGAAAAAAAATAAATATTTTTAAATTAAAAAT
>BMAC01000689.1:450426-467684 GCA_014905375.1 Phtheirospermum japonicum | reverse complement strand
TCGCCCCCAACCTCAATCGTCCCTCTACCACCTCTGATCAGGATGTGGCAATCCTTGATCCTGGACCTGCATCTCCCCCTCCACCTAAATGTCACTAAGCCCAAGGACCATAAAATCGACCTTCATTATCTTTGTCCTAGCGACACTCCTAAACTATGAAGATGTCGATTAGTTATCAGCCATATTTGCAAGCCTAGTTACTAATACCGGACAAAAAATACTTGACAACTCTTAGCATTCCTAGATCAAGTATCGCTTGGCATCCCCAATACCTTGTTCAGGTAATGCTCTTTACCTTATCATTTATACACATTCATATATTACATGTTTACCGCACCTTTCTTAACATCTCTTATATGCTTTAGTTTGACCTTCTCTTTGCCTCTTGTCCGGGCACTTATTAGCTGTCAACAATGAGGACCATGTCTTTGGACAAGTAGAAAAAAGTTGATAGCGAGCTAGCACATAAGCAGTAGAGCAGCTTTCCCTAATGCAAGGTGATCTGGATGAGGCCCTAAACGTCATATTAGAACTCAGGCGAAAAGAGCTGGACACTTCCTGATATCAGTTGGAGGCGGTGCATTCAAAGATAACTCTAGAAGAGGCCAAGTTACACAACTTCAAGGAGTATCACTTGGCTGAAATAGAGGACGTCACTGAGAAACATCAAAACCGAGCCTGCAAGAAAGAGAAGTTAAGGCTCATGCTAGTGGGAAATGAGTAAGATCCACACTAGCGGGGTTAAGGGAAGGTCGGTGGTACCTTCTTGAGAAGTGTAGTAGTGATTCAAGCTTTTTTGGTTGCCTACTTATGAAAAATGTGTCACAAAATTCAAAAGCTTGCCCGCAAGAGAACGGGGCGCGCGTAGGTTAGGCAACTTGACTCGAGTCGTCTCTCGAGGAACATACAATCGGAATTCTTAAATAGTTTTGTTCAATTTCAGATAACACACACAAATGGGGGGGGGGGGGGGGGGGGGGGGGGGGGGGTTTGATGAGAATTATTAACTACGAATTTAAAGAACTAAACTAGATTAATTAACTAAGCTAAAAAAATTATCTAATTAATAAAATAAACTTAAGCAATCAATAACTAATTCAATGACTAAGAAGTAATTCAGAAACATCAATTTAAACTAAACATTCAAGTGAAAAACTGCTAACTGTTGCAACCTTTAGCGCTAACTGTTGCTGCCTGCAACCGTTAGCATTAACGGTTACTGCTAACTGTTGGTCCAACCGTTAACAGTAACAGTTAACAGCAACAGTTAACACTAACTGTTGGTAAAAACTCAACATGAACTGCATACGTAAACTAATCTCCAACCAACAGATAAACCTAACTAATTATAAACCTAATTTAAACCTCTGAAACTGGAAATCTAACTAATAAATTAAACTAACAGATTGCATGAAAATCAAATTCTAAATAACTAAACTAACCGCTAAAGGTTGCTGTTAAAGGTTGGAGTAACCTTTAGCTGTAACCTTTAACAAATCTGAAATAAACTGTGAACCGCTAAGGGTTACTGTTAAAGGTTGGAGTAACCTTTAGCTGTAACCTTTAACAATTCTGAACTAAACTAAATGCTAACGGTTACTGTTAAAGGTTGGAGTAACCTTTAGCTGCAACCTTTAACAATTCTGAACTAACAAACTATGAACCTGCATGCATAAACTAAACTCAAGCCAACAGAATAGCACACATCCAATATAAAACATGAATTACGGAATATAAACTGAAACTAATAAATTAAATACGTTCAAAGGATTCAAACGAAATACGGACGTCACCTAAAAATTATTTAAAAACTTAAAACTAAAGATTTAAAACTACGAAACTAATTAAAAGTTCAGAGTACTTGTTCTAGTTACTAAAAATCGAAATATCTTCGGCTATTCCGAAGATTGGACGCAGCGAACGGAGCTTTTATGGATGAACGGCGTCAAACGACTTCGAGAAATCGTCATCGTCGCTTCTTGGGTTGCTCCATGATCGTTGCGTGTTGTTGTTATTCTCCGTCTCCAAACCCTAGGATACTCTCTGTTTTTAGGGTTAGAACACGCCTACACAGACCTAGATCATCGAAATTCGGATTAAGGAGGTTATTTATAGAATTTTTTCCTCGAACTGGGCCGAAAAATCTGTTTCTGGGCTTCCTGGGCCCGCTAACGGTTGGTGCAACCGTTAGTAGCAACCGTTAGGTGTATATTTTTTTTTTGCATTTCTGGCCGACGACAACGGTTGTTTGGAAAACCGTTCTGGAAAGTTACCGTTAGCTCTGAATTCAGCATTCTAACCGTTAGTATCGGTTCTCTGTAACCGTTAAGGTTAGCGGTAACAGCTAACGGTTGGAGTGTAACCGTTAGCCTCATTCGACATCGGTTCCGGCAGAATAACCCTTCTAAAAAGTCTGTCAGCTTCAATTCTTGCTACTTCTTCACCGGAAAGCTCGATCTTTGAATCTCGATCATCATAATTCATCTCTAACATGCCGAACTCTTCCGGTTACTTAGCTATAAAGTGAAAAAATCATAAATAATCACTTATTTGCATCAATCTAGATCAAAAAGCGGTAAAATAAGTTGGAAGTCTAAATATATGAAATTAAGCTAAATCTATCCAACTTATACCAAAAATAAATAGAAAAACGAACTAAAAAGCTAATAAAAATAAGAACAAATCTACTCTAATCAACTACCCGCGCATTGGTGACATTAACATTTAGAATCCCTCTGATGAATATATTCTGCTGATTGTGCGTGTTAGATCAGATGTGTGCTCCGTGTTTCATTTGGGCATGAAATTGTTAAGCGGTTGTTAGATGGATTGCTGCGAATTTTGTAAGTTTCTGGTAGAATTATTACAACTAGGCTAACCTACTGGGATTAGGCATGTTCATATGTATTTATCATGTGACTGATTGTATGCATAGTCCTCGAACTGACTGCTAATCGACTTCTTTATAACCCAAATGACATTTTATACTATCAGAGTGAAACTTGTTCGATTGGGATGCTGAACTATTGTATGTTTATAAGACTTCATGATACCATTCGTACTCTTATTTCTAGAATTCTTTGAAAATGGATATGCCAAAGTTTATCGGCTTGAAACCTGACATGACCTATCGTAATATGATAATGCCTTCGAATGGAGTTCAGGGTCTAAGTAGGTGTAACAATGCCACGAACGAAGACATATCTTTGCAAAAAGCTAACATTTAAGTGTTCTATTATGTATTTATGATCCAAACTGTTAAGCGGTTCTTGGATGGATTGCTGTGAATTTTGTAAGTTTTTGGTAGAATTATTATAGCTAAGCCAATCTACTGGCCTTCGGAATGCTCATATGTATTTATTGTCTGAACGGCTTATTGTAGGCATGGTACTCAAACTGACTGCTAATCGACTTATATATAAACCATACAACAATTAATACTATCAGACTGAAACGGCTTACACTGGGATGCTGAACCATTGTATGTTTATAAAACTTCATGATACCATTCGTACTCTTATATCTGGAGTTTTTTGAAAATGGATATGTCAAAGTTTATCGGCTGGAAACCTGACATGACCTATCGTAATATGATAATACCTCCGAATAGAGTCCAGGGTCTAAGTAGGTGTAACAATGAAACGAACGAAGACATATCTTTGCAAAAAGCTAACATTTGAATGTTTTATTATGTATTTATGATCCAAACTGTTAAGCGGTTGTTGGATGGATTTCTGTGAATTTTGTAAGTTTTTGGTAGAATTATTATAGCTACGCCAAGCTACTGGCCTTAGGAATGCTCATATGTATTTATTGTCTGAACGGCTTATTGTAGGCATGGTACTCAAACTGACTGCTAATCGACTTATATATAAACCATACAATATTTAATACTATCAGACTGAAACGGCTTACACTGGGATGCTGAACTATTGTATGTTTATAAAATCTCATGATACCATTCGTACTCTTATATTTGGAATTTTTTGAAAATGGATATGTCAAAGTTTATCGGCTGGAAACCTGACAGGATCTATCGTAATATGATAATGCCTTCGAATAGAGTCCAGGGTCTAAGTAGGTGTAACAATGCCATGAACGAAGACATATCTTTGCAAAAAGCTAACATTTGATAATAATATTATGTATTTATGATGCCATAATTTATTTGTATATGTTGAATTTTTTGGTGCCTGTCTTGCAAATTCTGTTTGTGATCGTATGAACGCATATGCAACGAAGAAACCAGGTCACTTGACTAGGATTAGCTCATGGACATTGCATCATGTTTGATTAGTACTAGTAAATGTATGTTTGAACCGTCCTTTTTATGTAACAGAGTTTGTAATATTTGCTGCACGAATGGATTGTGTTGAAGCCGATGTCCAAATAACTCTTGTAATAGAGGAACTGTTTCATATAATCAAATTATTCTTCACTATTCTAGCATTTTACAAAACACTTGCTTCGAACGATTGGCACAAGCGTGTTAGCACTGAAACCAGGCCTGAAAGATATCGATTGACTGATCGACAGCCCGATCGTATAAATCACATGCGGGATTTAATTAGTATTAGTGATAGGTCATGTGTCGAACAATCATGGATCGAAATGTGTTTGTCAGGTTGTGTTATTTACTAGAACACTTTGGAGGTCTTGCCCAGTACCGGAACGTGTTAATATATGAACAAGTAGCGCTCTCTCTGAGTGTACTGGCCCACCACAAGAAGAATAGGGTTGTCAAATTTGATTCTAAAAGGTCTGGTTGCACAAATAGTAAGCACTTCAGGTGCGTACTCGATGCTGTCCTAAAACTCCATCCCATCTTAGCGACACAACCAACTTCGGTAGATGACACGTGCACGGACAATAACTGGAAATGGTTAAAGGTAAACAAATATATTTGTAAATAATTTCCTTATTATTTACCTTTTATCTTTTGCACAATTTTTCTTAGGATAGGCTGAAAAGGTTATGTAACCCATCCGGATATCATAAACCATTTGTGGTTGCATTGTCGCACGTGGCAATTTTAGCTTTGTGCTTTTCTTAGGAATGATTAGGGGCATTAGATGGCACGTAGATAGGAGTTCGAGTCCCATCACACCAAAAACCTAGGTACAGAAATCGGAAAGGGCTTGTATCCGTGAACGTGCTCGGTGTTTGTGACCGCAACATGAAATACAACTTCATCCTCACTGGTTGGGAGGGATCGGCCGCGGATAGTCATGTGCTGCGCGATGCTGTCACCAGGCGGAATGGATTGCGCGTTCCATCCGGTAACCTCAACCAAAACATTTTGATATAGAAGCACTCGCGTTGTACTTAAGACTTACATTAGCCCATTCCCGACCTTCTCGTATTTTCTCATTGTCCATAACTCTCATAAGCTAAATATCATTCCACGGGGAAATATTACCTATGTGATTCTGGATACACTAACGGTCCCGGTTTTCTAACGCCTTATAGAGGGGTGAGGTATCATTTGAGCGAGTGGTCTAGGGACGGCGGGGGTCCAACTAATTACAAAGAAAATTTTAACCCGCGTCATGCGAAGGCTCATAACGCCATTGAGAGATCGTTTGGTATCTTGAAACTTTGTTGGGCAGTCCTACGTAGTCCTGCATTCTACTCAATAAAAATTCAAAATAAGATGATTATGGCGTGCTGTCTGATTCACAATATCATTCATTCTGAAATGTCATCTGACCTAATCGAAGCCCAGTTGACTGAAGCCAATGACCCAGTATAACGGAGCAGATATATTACCCAACAAGTACATTAACCAAGTTGAGCCTACCTCGGAGTGGACGACATGGCGTGACAACTTTTCCATGTCCATGTACAACGAGTGGTTGAACACCTAGGGTTGTTGTCGACAATACGTTCTGTAATTGTAATGGTTTCGGACAGTGCAAGTCCTATATCAAATTCCAAATGTTTTGAACGATTATCGCCGATTGTTACTATGTTTGTGATGCTAAACTCTACCTTATTGTGTGGCTTATTTCATTCAATTTAGAAATATTAATAACCACGTACCCAATCTTTACAAGCTGTCATGAATACAAGTTAATGATTGTTCCGAGCAATTTAATACTCTAATTCATTTCACTAACGTAGAATGGAGTCAGAAGCAATTATCGTCAAAGTTGGGGCTCATCGTCCAAACAAAAAAGTGTGGACAACTCACGAGGAGGCGGTGTTGATTGACAGCCTGAAAGACTTGATCCTGAAGGGGTGGAAGGCTGATAATGGATTCAGGTCTGGGTATGCACACGTGCTGGAAACACATATGCTTCAAGCTCAGCCTGGAAACACATATGGGTACTAACCACTGCCTTTCGCAGATGCAGAGCCGTCCGGGTTTCGGTTGGAATGATAGCTCGAACATGATAACCCTAATAGACGACTCAGTTTGGGACGAATACGTTAAGGTACATCATCGAAACTCTTCGTCTCAATTGTCAAACATGTGCTGAAGGAGGTGTTTAAGAATTAGTAGACTAATAAACTGAGAACGAACATTATTCATTTCTAATTTCCAGCTTGACACTACAAGAAATCTGATGTTTAGTGACAATTTTTTTTCCACGCATAAAAATTCGTCATAGTATGTTAACCAATAGTGACGTTTTTTAATTTCGTCATAGAATAACACCCTTATATGACAACATTTATTGTTGTCACAGTTGTTTACCGATTTCATCACGAATACTTATATTTGATGACGTTTAAATGTATTTTGTCACAATTTTGGGATGACAAAAAAAAAATGATTTGGAAAACCCATTTTATGACAAACATATAATAAAAGGTGACGAGATTTGGTTGTCACGATAAATTTCTAGTTGTGACAGAATTAATTTTGTCACTAATGTCCCCTTGAATAACAGTGATGATATTTGATGTCACAACAAGTTTCTTTTTATGACAACGCTACAATTTGTCATCAGTTCTAGAAGAATGGCGACAATATTATTTTGACATGAAAGAGTTCTATTTTGACGTCAAATATGAATTTGTCATAGTAATTTTATTTTTGTTACAAATTCAGACCAGATTTAAGAGACTCTTCCGATAACAATTTGAAGTAATCAATAATAAAAAAAAATCTAATGTTTATATATTAATTAAAATAAAGTCGTAGAATGAAAACCGCATATATGATAATTGGACAATTTATTAATTATAATTATCAAGACTAGCCATGTAAAGAAAAAGTTTTAAAAATAATTGTAAGTATATAAATATCTGAATCACGATCCTTGCTACAAAATGCACTATTTGCAAAATAATCATTCAACAGTTCACGTAGTTAAAGCCACATAATCATGCAACAGAGTGCACGGTTTTTAATTTGGCATGATCACAAATCATCTTCCTAGCAACATTGGCCATATACTTCTTTTGTATTATTTCAATTTTGCCAGAAACTATAATCATGCAACAGTAAACGTAATTAAAGCCACAAAATCATGCAACAGTACACGGTTTTCAATTTGGCATGATCACAAACCATCTTCCTAGCAACATTGGACCTCTTCTGTATTATTTCAATTTGGTCAGAAACATATGAAAATGGTTCAATACCTATGTCATTGTGCCAAATCAAAGGTTTGACATTTCTAGATCTCTCCAAGAACCATGTTATTATACGTCTATTGCCTGCTCATAATAGGAGAACATATATGCATAAGAACACAAGCTATTATAACACCCCATCATTCCTTTTCATTAAATTGAAAATGTCAAAAGAAAATATAAAAGCCATGTATGTAATTGTCCCATCCAAAAGCCAATAGTTGCTAAGCATATAACACTACTATTTAACTAGATAGATTCCTGAAAGTATTCGTTCCCTGCACGAGACAAAAATCCATCCGTCAACATTAAATTGTTTATTCTTCAGGGTAAGAGACAAATCCCTCGAGCAACACTAAACTCCGAGAGAGAAACGAGCTTTACCCACACAATCCTCCGCAAGTCCAAGGAGAAACATTCAGATCAAATTCGACCTAATAAATAATCATAAGACCTCGCAACATGATAAATTTCAACCAATACGTCTTCATCCACATAACATATTTCTGCAAAAATTGCAAATAATGTCAAGATTAGAAAACAAAGCAGATAGACATTTCACATACAAAAATTTGCTTACAAAACAAACACATACAAAAAATGAAGAACATGCTAAACAAGTGAGATTAAGAAAAAAAAAGAAGAACAAGTGAGATTAAGAAAAAAAAATAAAGAACAGGCCAAACACATAGTAATCTTTTGTACCAAAGTAATCACGTGAGATTAAGAAAAAAATATAAATTTATACCTCATCAATCTTCTCGATTATCATCATCACTGTCTGCGTCTGTCTCATTATCAGAGTCGTCGTTTTTTTGAGAATCTTCATCGCTGGTGCAATAATCAAGTAACGTGTCATATAACTCATCAACATCATCTAAGTTTGGTACCTCAACAACTTCAGATGACCTTGCAGTAATCGGCCCATCGATGACCTCCACGTCCACGTCATCCCTGTTTAATGAATGTATTTCACTGAGATTAACTTCAAGCGGATTATTTGTATCATTCTTCTGATATACAACATTTTCTATAGACAAAACATCGTCGACATCCATTTCTTCATCGTGCATCTCCGTAACATCATAAACATGCCTATGCTGGAATGGTATCACGACACGCCAATCATGTCCTAATTTAGGATCATTAGTGTAGAAAACTTGCCTTGCTTGGTCAGCTAATATGTAAGAGTCATCCTCGTACCATTTTCCAGCAACTCGGACACTTACGATATTTCCGTCTTTTTGTATCCCTGTTCTTTTTTCCTTCCAAGATCAAACCAATCACATTTGAATAAAACAACCTACCTATCTTTGACATAATCTAGCTGAATAATATCCTTGAAAACCCCATAAAAATCAATGACATCATCTCCATGGTTACCCTCCACTACAACCCCACAGTTTTGAGTTTTGTGACGGCTATCGCGTTGTTCAATTAAAAATCTTACCCCATTCACGATGCAACCAGAAAACTTTCTTACACACTTCCGAGGTGCACATGCGAGTGAATATAAAGATTCATTTACCTGTGATGGTTCCTCTCCATATAACTTAGTCATTTGTAAAACAAGAATAAAAGAAATTAATCCATACTCTTATAAAATACTTTGTATTTACTTTAAATATAACATTACATGTTTTTTGAACCATGCAGGAAATTTCTCTTTATGTTCCTGGACTAAATTAGCACAATTGCCCGACAAAAGCTCTTCTTTGTGCTTCCTACATTCAAGATAAAAAGGTAATTCATATTTATTAAATAATTAAAATTAATTAGAATGTGTAAAAAAAATTTATACAATACTTACTCCAAAAATGGTGCAACTTCTTCGCAATTTTGGAAGACAAACCACTGTAGAGCATTGAACTCTTCCTCAGATAAATCTACAAGTTTTGTTGCTCTGAAATGACGGTATTTTTGTGAGAATATTGATAGACTATCATCAACTTTTTTATCACTATTCCGCTCATCTCTGTTAGATCTAGTTTCAATTCCCTGTAAGTACATCGAGCAAAATGTTAAACACTCTTTTGCGATGTATGCTTTGGCCACTGATCCTTTGGGATGAGCTTTATTGCGCACACTCTGCTTCAAGCCACATAGAAATCTATCAGAAAAAAAAAGGTCAGCATGATGACAAATATAAAGTTTGATTCAATTAAAATTTTTTTAAAACCAATGAAAGATATATATAATAATCGACATGGTAGAAATATAAGTTCAGATGCAATTAAAAGTTCGTAATTTAATATTATTACCGTTCAATGGGATACATCCACCTGAATTGAACTGGGCCACCAAGCAATGCCTCATCCGGTAAATGAATAGGCAAATGAACCATGGCGTTGAAGAAAGCTGGAGGATATATTTTTTCAAGTTTACACAAAATCAAGCAAATATCTTCCCTCATTTTCTCCAATTCACTTCTTTTCAACTTCTTGCAGCACAGGTGTTGAAAAATATGACCTAACTCGGTCAGTACCTCACGCACTTCCTTATTTAAGGATCCGTGAATCCTGACAGGAAGTATTCGTTATAAAAGTACGTGACAGTCATGACTTTTCAACCCAGATAACTTGTGGTCGCTTGAACTAACACAACGAGAGATATTGGAAGCATACCCATCCGGAAATTTAACAGACTTTATAAACTCACACAAGTCTTGTCTCTCTTTCTTTGACATAACATAGCAAGCAGCTGGCATCACACATGTTCCATTAGTTCGCCTGACTAAGTGCAACTCCTCACGAATTTGCATGTCCTCTAAATCTAGCCTCACCTTCATTGTATCTTTTTTTTCCATCTACACTCATCAATGTTCCTAATATACTCTCACATATATTTTTTTCGATATGCATTACATCTAAATTATTCCGTAACTTCAACTTACTCCAATAGGGCAAATCGAAAAAAATGCTACGCTTGGTCCAATTTAACTCCTCCGGCTCCCATTTTCTTTTCTTGTTGTTTCCATGCTTCCCTGGTATTATACTTTTCAGTCTCTCCAGCTGCACAAACACATCCTCCCCGGTTAAACCTCTAGGCGTTTCACCATCTTCGTTTTTACCATTAAACCTCTTACTTTTCCTCCACGCATGATTTTTTGGTAATTCACGACGATGTCCCATGTAAGCTATCTTGCTACGTAGTCGCACGGAATAGGTTTGGTCATTACAAACTGGACAGGCCATGTACCCTTTAGTACTCCACCCGGACAGGTCGCCATATGCTGGAAAGTCATTTATTGTCCACAAAATCGAAGCACGCAATTGAAAAGTTTTTTTTGAAGAAACGTCAAAGGTATCTGCCCCCTCAACGAAAAATTCTTTCAACTCTTCGATTAAATTGCCGCAGGTAAACATCAATATCTTTCCCAGGTGAATTCTTGCCTGGAATCAGCAAAGACAAGAAAAGGAATGGATCTTTCATGTAATCCCAAGGGGGAAGATTCAACGGGGCCAGAATGACTGGCCACATGCTGTACGTGGTGCTCATGTTTCCAAATGGATTAAAACCATCTGCAGCTAAAGCTAGTCTAACATTTCTAGGATCATTTGCAAACCAGGGATACTCTTTATCGAAGTGTTTCCATGCTGCAGAATCTACCGGATGCCTCATATATTCGTCATTGACTCGTTTTTCTGTGTGCCACACCATCTTTTTTGATGTTTCATGGGACATGAAAAGGCGTTGGAGCCTTGGTTTCAATGGAAAATATCTTAAAATCTTGTGCGGTAACCTCTTCCCCACACCATCGTTGAGTTTCCATCGAGAAGTATGGCAAACAGGGCACGCCTCCAGTTTTTCATTCTCTTTCCAAAATAAAGCACAGTCATATTTGCATGCGTGAATGCATTCATATCCCAATCCCAGCTCGCGCAAAAACTTTTTAGCTTCATAATACGTACACGGAAGCGTCTCACCATCCGGAAAAGAGGATTTCATCAAGCGCAACAGCATATCGACGGTTTTATTACTCAACTTATTATACACTTTCATGTGGAGCAATTGTATTATAAAAGATGTCTTCAAAATCTTCTTACATCCAGGGTATAGTTCCATCTTGGCACCATTCATCAGCTCCTCGAGATATGCCGGAACACCACCAACATTGTCTTCTCGATCGTATTGCTTGCCGAGGTCCAGCAACATGTCATCAACACCATCGTCTTCATCGTCTGTCCCATATTTATCCAATGGCTCGTCGTCAATTACAACATCCTCATTAGTATGTGTACTCCCTCGAAAACTTGCATTTGATTCACCATGATGAAACCATGTGATGTAACCTGGATCCATCCCCCGAAGCATAATATGATCTTTCACTGTTTGTTGGTCTTCAAATATTAAGTTCAAACAGCGCACAGATAGGCATCGAACATTGCACTCCTTACCCATATGTGATTCGACAAACTGTATGAACTTATTAACTCCCTCCACATAAGCAGACGTATATCTACTTGCATGCATCCAACTCTTGTCCATTTTCAGCTACGGGATTTTACAATAATAGTTCCTATAACATAAAACAATAATAGAGTCATTGATCCATTACAGTGCAGTCCAAAAGTCAAAAATAATACACGGCACGAACAATATCAATAAGCATACATAAATAACTAAAATATCAACCTATCAAAAGTCATTGATTCTAGTTGGCAGTTTTATAATTTTAAAAAATCAAAATTATTTGATGCAGTTACATTTTTTTTCCCTTAAAAAACAGTTTGTAAGCTCCTAAATAGTCTTTTCTAGCTATCTTTTAAGTTTTTGGAAAGTTTGACAAACAAACTTTAGAACTTGTAAGTTCACGAATAGCTTATAAGCACTGTCAGAAACCATATGAGACTCAACTAAAGTTGAGTTGGCAAAATTATTTCTATACTACGATGTCACAATTAACAGAGTGAATCAAATTGATACAGGAATATGGAGTCAATGTGCACAACACTATTCCAACAGTACCTTACATTTTTGAATTTAAAGATGGGAGGTAATAATACACATCATGAATTCTTTGCTCGGTTTGTAAATGCATTTGATCCCTTTTTTCACATATTTGCTCAGTTGTTGTTCAGCAAAGTAGGAATGCATATGTGCACTAACCGTTATAAACATAAGAAACTTAAAGCTATCTGGGAACACATGGTAATCGCTACAATCATACTTCCTAATGAGTAAGCCCCACACCCTTTGCTTCTTCTTATTTAATTACTTTTGTCTAATTTGCAATTTAATTCATATGCCATGTGGAGATTGACATTTTTGACTATTATATCCTTTAACCAAAATAAGTAAATTTCACTCTTATTTCTGGGTATTTGTGGAGAAACATACTTAATTATTTCTACTAAATCAGATTCTAGATTCTGATAAATGGTGAATAAGAAAATTAATTGAAAAATTAAATGAGGGAAATAACTTTTTCACGCTATTGATAGTTCATAACATTCTTATTATAGCTTTCCAAGTTAGTTCTCTATTTGTAGTAATACTGAAACATAATTAATTCTGGTTTTTTTAATCATACAGTTGTTTTGACCGTTGGGGTATTAAATCTAAAGCTCATCTGAAACATAGACTCCAATAGCAAGCATCTGAGTGTAACCATCCAACATTCTTCCTGAGATTGATTTAATTTTGCAAATGAAATGGTCGATTTGACCCTTTGTGACGAATTAACACAAACACATAAATAAATAAATAAAAACAGAAGAAGCAATTTCATAGTAACACACTGCTGTACTAAATATTTAATAATATAACAATCATAACACCAGAGAACTTCAAAGGGTTTATTTCAAGATTGCACAATCTATATACAAAACAAAACACATATTCCTCCAAATACGTTAACGAAAAAAAAAAAACTAAATAGTTTTAAATTTGAATGGATTATTATCTTTATTACCCCTAAGGTTTTGTACACTTACAAACAAAACCATACAATGTTAATTATCTAAAGGATTATTTACGAAAACAAGCCCTGGAATTTGGTTTATTTACAAAAGAAAAAAAAACTTGAATAATAATTACACAAACAAGGACAGAGGTTTCCCCGTAATATTTATGCATGTATCCATTTACAAAGCTTCAAAGACTTGAAAAATGAAACATATGTTTGAAAATAAAATAAACGAAAACATATGTATCCATTTACAAAGCTTCAAAGACCGGATAACGAAGGCGACATTGAATGGTTTGCACATTAAATTGGTTTCATGTTTGAGACCGCACCCCGTTTCAGAGCTCTATTATTTTTCATAGAGGTAATACATAATCACCCCATCTCCCCACCCCTCACCCCTCAACCCTCGCTCTCTCTTTCTCGAATGTATTCTTATTAGTAATACTTTATAAGTGGAAAGTGCAGATTAATATGACGCCTACAACATTATCGACTACCGACATGTTAATTATACTTTTCAATGACGTCCTTCCTTAATGTTGCAATTTTTTCTAAACTCAATCATCAACCTAATAACCTTACCTGACTAATCATATGACACTGATCTAACACTCGTAAAAACGAGCAGTGATCATATCTAAAGGACCATATATATTTTCCCTTTTCATATTGCATTATAATTTAATGCCTAGAAGTCGGTCTGAAATGTTTACCAAAAATGAATGACACGCATACATATATATAGAGAGAGATAGATACACACACACACACACAAGTTTAGTAACTTCTGCAATAATTATAAGTAAAAATTTCATTCGACAGCATTTCAGGATTAAAAAAGCCATAGTACTTTGTACAAAAAGGAAGAACAGGAGAGTGATATGTATTGTTCACTTCATAACCACACACTTTCAGTAGAATAACAACACAAAGCATTTTTGGATTCTGAAAATATGGCAAAAGGATATATATTACTTATAACTAAAAGTAGTAGACAATATAAAACTACTGTGTGCAACTGCATCAACTCAATTTTCTTGCACACATATGAAGCCAACACTGATGGGAAAATAAAATCAATTATACTATTTAGACAACTTAGACGAGAAAAGGGAGAAAGAAAAAGCTTTTACAATTTTGAACTCACCAGCCCGACAAGAGGATTCTTCAACACAATTCTGAAGTGGGTAGCAGACTCCGGCCGGCGCCAGTTCCTTCTCAATAGCCGGAAATTTTCAATCACCAATTTGTGGGCAGATTAAATGGAAAAATTCTGAGAAGGAGTGGATTTCTTATGCGCTACTAATTGAACATGCGATTTAGGTTAATTAAAAAGAAAAATTCGGTGGCGCCAGAGGTTGAAGATGATTCAATATGTACAGCTGTACCCCAAAATAAGTGGTTTATATCTACTAGGTCATAAGTTTTCAAAGATTCGAGAATGGTGAGTTGGTTTGTTACCTTGGTTTGATTACCAAACCACCAGAGTTCAAACCCCAGCATGTACACAATTATTTTATAGATTTTTTCTTAGTTAAAATCTTTTTTTTTTGTTAATTTTTTTACAGATTTTTATTTTATTTATTTCTTCTTTGCAAATAAAACAAGAATTTTATTCTTGTATACATATATATATTTTAATTTATTTTCCAAATCCTTGTTCTGCTGAGTTGATTTTTTCTTAATAAAAGTTTTTTTTTGTTAGTTTTTTTTTACATATTTTCTTTATTTTATTTTATTTCTTCTTTGCAAATAAAACAAGGGTTTTACGTTTGTATACATATATAATGAAAAAAAAAAGACTTTCTTGATTATATTAGTAAATTAGGATTATAAAGGAGTGAAATTTAGACGGTTGAACTTATTTTTGAGTCGAGTCGATTAGAACAGGTAAAATTCCCTTTAAGTTATATTATCAACCATACATTTGTCGCTTTCGTGTGTAGTAGACGTACTTCCTTATTTTGCGGTTTCTTTTTAATTCTTGAAATATATGAAATCGTGAATATGCTATATAAAATGAGTGACACAATAATTTCAACTATTTATTTTTAAATACAAAAAGTTAAATTGGTAGAATAATTCCAATAATGATCTGCCACAACTCTTAAGGATTTAGAACTATTTCTTTATGATTGCAATTTGCACAAAAATAATAAAGTAAACTCAAATTATTTTTTGAACGACTGCTCGTATATTTTATAATTTAATTTTTAATACCCAATTAAATAATTATTTTTGCTTATTCATATTTATTTTTTATATTTTATTATTACTATATTTAAATAATTGTATCAAATACATATATATTCATCAAAGACATAATTTGACATCTACATTAATAATAAATAATTCTAAATCCTATAGTTGGCTTACTTTTCCATGTTAGGTGAATTTATATTTAGTTTATAGTTAGACCACTTCAAATAAAATATTCAATTTAGGGTATAGTGTATTTATTAAATTAATTGTTAAAATTACTTAATTGAATGTATATTTGATGAAAGAAATTAAGACTTTCACGATTATATTAGTAAATTAGGATTATAAAGGAGTGAAATTTAGACGGTTGATATTTTTTTTGAGTCGAGTCGATTAGAAAATGAATCGAGGCGAACATTGGTTTTTATCAATTGTACAAGTGTTTTCAAAAATTTTACACAACTTTGAACAGTCGATCTATACGTTCTTTTAATATCATGTAACTCAAAATCAAATAGCGGGTAATTTTATTTCAATTATATTTGTGTCGAGTCGATTAGAACACGAATCGAGATAAACTTTGATTTTTATCAAATGTACGAGTGTTTTCAAAAATCTTATACAACTTTGAGCAATCGGTCCAATACTTTCTTTTAATATCAGGTAACTCAAAATCAAATAGCGGGTAATTTAGTTTGAATTTCCAGACGTACACATAATGTACACGTACACTATGTACTAATAAACCCAGTATTTATAATCCCATCATCATTCCGATAGTAGGACCATAAATTGTGAAAAAGAGTACGCTCAGAGTTCGAATACTTGGAGTATTCTTAAATTAACGGGTTTACATCTTCAMCATACATTGATTTTTAGTCATATTAATGTTATAATACATATACTCAAGATATATTAGCTGAAGTTTACGAAGTATATGTTATTTAAGTTATTAGCTAAAATAAATTTAGAGAATTCAAAATAGTAGTTGTTCAATTAGAAATTAAAACTACTTTACATATTTGTTTTCGGTTTATCTTTAATTAATTAGACATAAATGAAATTACAAGTTGGTACTTTATATTTTGTATCACTAATCACTACAAATATATTACTTTCAAAAAAACTTGCGAATCTATGTTCACTATAAGATTTTTGTTCGACCGACATATTAAAACGTTTGTCCAATCGGCCTACTCAATTATATATAATTGATTATTATATGTTCAAAAATGAAGTTTGTTCTTGTAGAATAATATCATTAAAATAATATATATTAACATGAAACTTATTATTAAATTCATACTTAGTAAAAATAATTTGAACTTTAATTTTTTACTTCAATTTTGGACATGAGCCTGGCTTGGGTGCGACCCAACCCCATCCTAATTAATTAACCTGTCTCTTCATCATCTTCATGTGATGAGTCTTCAGTGTTGTTTGTTGATTGAAGTCCAGTGCCTGCTGAATCAGTCTGTTAACCTGTCTCTTCATCATCTTCATGTGATGAGTCTTCAGTGTTGTTTGTTGATTGAAGTCCAGTGCCTGCTGAATCAGTCTG
>BMAC01000689.1:406972-430390 GCA_014905375.1 Phtheirospermum japonicum | reverse complement strand
AACATAAAAATTAAAAAAAAAAAATGAGTATGTCTAATGTTCTGTGATACTATTAACATGTTCCATGATACTTTTAAGTTATTTTGTAATACTAAAAAAAAAAAGAACACTAAATCATATATATAAAATACAGAAAATGAATATGAGTAGTGTTTTGTAATACTATTAACATATTCCATGATACTTTGAACAAGTTTTGTGATACTGTGAAAAGAAAAAACTAAACCTAGTTTCAAAACTTATAAAACAGTCATAATAGATGAGTAAAATATAACACAAATTAAAAAACAGTCGAACAAAAATAAAACCTAGTTTCAAAACTCATAAAACACACAGTCAGCGAAGTTTCTATGGTGTTCTACCTAATAGATGAGCCGTCGAACAGGAATAAATGTAAAAAAAAAACTAAAACATATAAACAAATACAAAAAACGAGTACGTTTATGTATTCAAAGAGTGAAACACAGAAAATCGACATAAAAATGAAAGAAAATCACCTTCGATATGCAAGCCCTAAAAACGAAACTGAGAAATTGAAGTTTTCAATTCGCTGGCGATTTGTTCTCGAAATGCCTTCAACGTTGCTCAAATTTGATATCTAAACTGAAAAATTGAAGTTGCTCAGATTCTCGCTTCGAATTTAGCTTGGATTTCAGTACGAATTATCTGAAGGATTTTACCTTGACAGATTTTCACAAGAAATTATGAAGGAAGGAATGACGTTTCGAATGGATAAGAGTCCAGGTGAGTCAAGTCTAGTGTAGGCGTGGGTGCGGTTGAGGGTGTAGGTACCGGTCTAGTCTAGTCAAGATTTGGGTTTGGGTCCGGGTCAAAGGGTATGGGTCACTTGCATCCAAATATAAAATGGTAAAAACTGGTCTCATTCTATGAGACCGGTCTCACCCAAGTATTTGTCTTTTTTTATTATTTTTAAAATAAAACAGCAAGCAAGATCCACCTTCCCTTCTTTTCTTGATATGAAACAGAAAACTTAAAAAAAAAATTCAAAACAACAGCACCTCAAACAAAAAACTCGTCATTGTTCTTGCAATTTTTTACCCCAATAAAAACACAACCCAAAACATTAATAAAAAAAAATAAACGAAAAATTTTCGTCTACATAAGGTATGTATGCTTGTCCAAATAACAAGACTTATATCGCGTATCACCCCACCGACAAATAGACAAAAAAAAAAACACATTTAAGTCTTGTTACCTCTCTTTCCTCTATGAGGGTTTCTCCCACAAGGGTGGGTTTACCTCGAGAGGTTTTAAAGAGGCCCGAACATATGCCTTTAGTCAGGGAATGAACGTCGTGGTCATTGTTTGTATAAACGATTTTTCCTCTTTTTAATAATATTTCCGCACTTTAAAAAAAAAAACTCATAAAAAAAAGTCTCGTTACCAGGTTTTTTTTTCCTCTGAAACTCAAAATAACGGGTACCTTAAACACAAAATCATTGTAAGATAGAAGGCCTACGCAAATTGAATTATGTGCATATCGCACATCAGCAGGCACACA
Source organism: Phtheirospermum japonicum (assembly GCA_014905375.1). Taxonomy (NCBI): domain Eukaryota; kingdom Viridiplantae; phylum Streptophyta; class Magnoliopsida; order Lamiales; family Orobanchaceae; genus Phtheirospermum; species Phtheirospermum japonicum. Next base: position 428,868 of record BMAC01000689.1, on the reverse strand, counting down.
TATACAAGCATATATAGTGCATATACTAAAAGTAATGCATGAAAATAACATGAAATAGTTAGAAAAGTAGTACTTTTCCTACCTGCCTAAAAACAGAGCTAAATCAGGCCTGTATTTTACTACCTGCTGATTGTCCAAGCACTTTCAAGACTCAGGTCTGTCTAATACAATTTAACTTTGACCGCGAGCAAATACTTTTGGATTGTTCTTCTTAGGGAATATTCCTCTGACATCGTTACTTTCAACTGGCAGAGTTAAAAAAGAAAAAAAAAATATCATATTTATGTTAACTTAAAGTAGACTAAACAGTAATTGTTAGTTAATTACAAAAACTACCCCTGTGATTTAGCTTAATTAAGAAAAAATCAGTTGTCTTTTAAGATTATAAAAATCCTTCTTCAAATTTGTCTCTTTTTTACATATTGTAACAAACCTCAAAGGGGTCTTTGTAACACTTTTAAGGGGGTAATTGTGATTTTTAAAGATAATCAAAGTGTTTTTGTAATTACACTAAGTTTCAAGAGTTATTTTTGTAATTACACTAAATTTCAAGAGATGTTTTTGTAAGTTGTAACTACCCTTTAGTCTATTACTCGTTCATGTTCTTTTAATGTGGCATTTTGGTATTCGCAACCAATCGAACAGAGTTCAGGTCATTAAACTTATGTCCACCGATTGATGCCTCACTTATCTGGTCAAGATGCAACTTAGACAAAAAGTTAAACTTACAGTTGCGGACAGTTTCAGTTAGCGCAAATGGAGGCCTAAGCAAATGATCCAGAACACTGGCTAGTTTTCTTCTCGACATTCCATTGCATTCAAAATATAAGTCCTAAAACTACTATGGCTACTACCCTTTGTTGTATCAGTAATATATGAGAATACACGTAAAGAAATAAATTTAGTTGTAACTTTCAGATATTTAAATTAATTACTATAAGATTATGGAAAAGCTTCTCGGGCAAGTGATAGTAGTTTTTTCTACATTCATCATCTGATCAGACCTCATACTGAATAAATAAGAGTCTCGTTCAATAAAATGAACACGCTAACTTATTTTAGGCGGTAGAACTGGTTTACATCACAAGCAGTGGGTAGTAATTTACGTCCCTAAAAATTGTTAATTTTATAATTTTAGACCCAAGACTTTTTTATTAATGATTTCAGTGCTGATGCTTCGTTCTTAATTTTTCTTTCAGGAATTACTGCCCAATGGGATCTACGGATGAGAAACGTAAGTTTCTTATAGAACATGTCTTGTTAAAGATTATCAACGATTTAAAAAGTGGATCTTGTGTATAGAGTTTATATCTACATGTTTTTGTGTCTTGAATTAAATTCGCAGGATGCATCACACTGACCACATGCGATTCCAACACAGAAAGTCAAAATATTCACTCTTACGGTGTTATGCTCATCGTAAGTTGTTCTCTTTCTATTGTTTGGCAATCATTTGGTATTTGTTCATAATAAATGCCAAATTATTAAATTTTACATCTGTACTTTGAATCAACTGCCTAAATTCTTTAATAACATACTAATACATGCGACATTTTAAATAACATTTTTTAATCTTTGTTTCAGGCTGCATTGAGCACCACTCTGCTGATTATATACAAATGTTCGGATCAAATCCTCACAACCCGAGATCGAAAATATGCCAAATACAGAGAAGCAGCTGCACGAGCTGCCACGGAGAAAACACAAGCTCGCGCCATGTGGAAATCCACTAAAGTGGACGCTCGTAAACGGTATGAACTTTGACATATTTTGTTGTTTTTAGAGTAATTTCATCTCCGCCAATGCTTGTTAGGATGATGCCATTATTTTATTTTGAGTACAAGACTTCTAGAAATTATTGGGGATAATTATAATTACCACCCCTTGAGTTTTCTGTTTACAATAAAAAAATAAAATAAAATTAATGACTTTGAAAATTGCATAAACTACCTTTGAATTTAGACATCTCTTACATTCTGCACCTATCTTTTCTTTATACTATAGTGAAGCCGAAGCCCAAATTTTCGTTTAAGTTTTTTTTTTACATCTCTCAAATTTTCTAAGTATTACAAATAGCCAGACGAGAAGTTGGGCAGATTCGATATTTCTAATTGATCGCTGCTTTATTAGTTTTTTCTTCCCATTATTTATTTAATTTTCAGAATTTTATGGCGTAATAGGTACTTGAGATTTGACTATATTAAAATTTGTCTCATTTGGGTTTTGTTTCAAAAAAACGGTCGAAGCTTGCGCCTCGAAACATTTTTGGTGAACTTAGCTTGAGGCAGGCGCATTAGACTGGAATGTGCGCCTCAAAACGCCTCAATTTAGGTGTGTGTGTTTTTTCCCTCTTCTCTTCTCTTTTCCTTTTTCATTATTTATTATTATTAATAAAAGTATGAAAGAAATTAAATAGAATACTGGGTTGTATTTGCCTGCAGATTCACAAGGTTCACAACTGACACTGGAAGAACAACTTGGTCTGGGTCCACAGTTACAACAGATACAAGGTGAAATTCAGCTTCCTGGAAGTAGGGGATTTCTTGATTTCTTTTCAAAAGTAAAATTCTTATGTTTATTTTTCACGTATCTTTGGTGGGTTCTTCATAATTTTATTAGTTTTGATTTTAGTGTATTGCCTTAAGCAAGCTGGAAATCCATATATCTTTTACTCTCTAGCCCAAAAAAGTTTTGATTGCAACCCCGGCCCTTGTGCCTCAATTAGATTAGCATTTTTCTTTTGTGTGACGTTTCGTACGATCGTATTGGTAAACTTAACTCTACCATGGGTTTTTATATTGGTTATTATTTTCCTCAATAAAAAAAAACTAAGGCACTATTAAACTTAACTCTACCATGGGTTTTCATATTGGTGAGATTCTTTGTATATTATTTTTAATAAATTGTTTCTATATCCGGTAGTTTATAGATTTTGTTTTTTCTTAAACTTCCACCCCCACCCCACCCCCTTCATGTTTCTCTGTTTAATCAATTGGTATTTGGATAAAAAATTTCACATTTAAGTTGTTTGAAATTGTTTTTGAGATTGGATTTAGTATCATGACTTCACATCATTTACATGTGTTTGACGGATTTATCTTCTATTTTTTGTTAATTATGTGAGATTTTGAATTCATGATTAATCGTATACGTTCTCAATATAAATTCTCGTGTGTGTTGGGATATCATGTTTTATTGCAGAGCAAAATGGGGATTTTGTGGGTTTGATTGGGTGCTCCTTTGTGTTTCTGATCAGAACACCATTAAAAAATTCTCTATCAAGTGTAGCTGTTGCATGCATGATATTCTTTATAAGTTGCATTTTGTGTTTACTTTGTTATTGTATTTTGTTTTAAAGGAGCATATACGATGATCTGGCGTTTTCAAACCAAACCTGAAGCTACATTTATCGTCTTCATCCTCTGCAAGGTAGATTTTGTTTTGTAATTGTCGATCCTTTTTGATAATTTTCAATGCTTATAAGTTCTTGATTATTTTGTATGTATATGTGAGTACTTTGTGGATGGATTAAAATTCGATTATACATGTCCATGCGTGAACGCATGTTTGATTATTGTTTGAGAGTCTATGAATTAAAATGACATGGTTTAATTTTGTGTACAATTCATTATTTAGCAAAAAAAACGTCCTTCAGTTCATCAATTTTCATTTGTTGGTTTGGTTTGGGGTTTAGATGAATTTATGGTTATAAATTTGGTATAAAAGACTGATCATTTCTATAATTAATAACAGTCCCTGTTACTTTTATCAAACGTAAGTTCATGTTTGTTGTTTGCTTATATATATATATATATATAATATATGATATATATATATATAATATATATATAGTATATATATATATATATATAGTGTAGGGGTAAAAAATTATTTATTCAAAGTGCTTAGTTAATTGGTAGTAGTATTACATAAATACTTCAATGTTCACGTGCACATTAAAAAAGATATACCTATTAAAAGTTATCAATTTGCAATATAATCAATGAAGAAAAAATAAATTAACGGGTGCATAAGCAGGAAGCATAAAGAGGTTTTGTTGTATTGTTCAAACAATTTTAAAATTGTGGGTGATTGTGTGAAGTGATATGATTCACCAATTATTTTAGTGTGAGTTTGTTCAGTTTTTTTCCTTTCGAAACAATGACATTGATTGCATCAATAGATTACTAATGTGACTCTTGGAGTTAGCAACGAGGTGGCGTATTAGTGTTGCTTGAATTAATTTATTTTAATTTATAAGGATGGTTTGTGATAGTATTCTACTTATAATTTTTTTGTACTTTAATTTTAATATACTAATCCTGCTGTCATAAGTTGTGCAATTAATCAATTCTCCTTTCCTGATTTTTTATCCATAACCATGTGGTTTACATTTGATAGTTATTCTAATGCAGGTTTTCTACTTGGTCATGGTCTTCTTACTGGACAGCTCTGCACAGCTCTACACAACTCTACAGGGCTAAATCGAACGAAATTGGGTCTCTTGTACTTGCCCCAAAGAAGGAAGCTCCTAAAGAAGAGCCCGTTGACAACAATCTCGATAAGCAACAACAGGTGGTGGTTGTGGGGCAAATCTACATCAAACTCTGCTACGGAAGAAATAGTACAAATAATGACTAGGAATTAATCAGCGAAAATAGAAAATGTGAGTGATTCTTTTGGCATTTATTGGCATACTCATACTATCTTTTTAATCATTGCTGTAGATACGAGGTCAATTTAATTATTTTTTTTTGTTCGTTAGAAATCTCATGGGGGATCCACGATGTAAATTTGTGTACACCACTTAAGGTTTGTGCTTTTACGGAAGACAGTGTAATGACACATGAATTTGTTTGTTGTAGCTAATTTGTCCCAAAAAATACTAATTATTTCAGTATACGTCAATTATACATTTTTTCTTTTCTCCTTTTTTAATTTATTATATTTATTTAATGTTAAGGTTTTTTGACAATATATATTATGTATATAATCAAATCACGAATAACTTTTAACATTTTATTTTTTATTTAATAAATCCCAAACCGTGCATTGCACGGCCATTGTTTTGTTTCCTATGCACGACCATTATTAACTAGTACCATATAAGATAAGAACAAGAGTCATTACTGTACCAAGCACTTTGATTGACACATGTCAGTAGTCATTACTTTTTAGTTTTCTATTGAGTTCTACCCAAAAAAAAAAAAGAAAAAAGAACTGCTTTAAAGAGAAAAAAAGTTCTCTTGGAGTTGAGAACTTGCATTATGGGATTCCATTTTCCAATTCATGAATTCCAAATTCCCAATTATTCTTTAGGTTAAGATTCATCATGGTCAGGCAAAGAAATTAGCCGAAAATAGGATTAGGCATCTCCATCCCCCACCCGCTGCCGCGCTGTCTCTTCTCCCCAATCACAGAAGACAACTACAAGTTTTCATTCTCTGATGTTGTTGAAGACTCTCCGTGTCTTGTGGGTGATCATAACCATCGGCATGTTTTTATTAATAGATCTTGTTTGAAAGGTTCTACCGAGGAGTAGAGGTGTCCAGCGGTTTGCACGAACCGGCCAAAACGTCGGTTCGAACCGACGATCAACTGTTCGGTTAACCGTTGACCACAGTTCGAACCGGAATCGTAACCGTAACCGTCAATAAGGGGGTTCGGTTACGGTTTGAGCAATTCTCAAACCGTGAACCGGCGGTTCAAACCGCCGGGTTTTTTTTTTAATTTTTTTATTCATTTATAAATATTCATTTTCCAAGACATTTTTTAACACCAAAATCATTCGATATTTGGAATTGGTGATCAATAAGAAAAACATTTTATCTTATAAGTAATAGCCACACGATCACGATGGAGATATTAATCGTTTTTACAATTCAATAAAATTGTGATAACTTATATCTTTCACCCTCTCTAAAGTAATACGAGAAAATTATGTGTACTTTAATTTTAATGGTTAGGGAGTTACAATTTAATATATACGTTATTTCAGTTGTTTAAAGTAACAATTTCAAATTCTAAAATTGAATATTTGAAAATTATTAATTCTTTTTGAATTTATTAAAAATATTATTTCTATTTTCTCACTTAAATTCAAGATTTCAAATATTCTAATATAAATTCTTTATTTCAAATTCAAATATTTTAGATGATTCAGTTTCTTTTTAATTAATTCAAAATCTCAAATGATTAGTTCTATTTACTCACTTAACCTCATATATATATATATATATATATATATATATATATATATAGGGGTGGGTTCAAATAGAACCATGTCATTATATGCGAACCTGCGAACTAGTGCTTTTATTATATACCAGCAGTGCTTTTATTATACAAATCACAGTGCTTTATTAATATTTTAAGTTATATACACCCAATAGTGGCTTTTATTAGACAATTCTAATGCTTTTAATCAAATAAAAAAATACATAAAAAATCTGACTCATCCATTTAATTAGATCTAAGGCCCATAATTGACCCCTAGGTTCACATATAATGACATGGTTCTCATTTGAAACCTAATATATTGATAAGTCCAAAAGGTTGGGTTGCCAAATATAGGGGGTACTAACCTCAAAATAGAGATCAGCGACCTGAAATATCTTCTGAATACGTCACAGCGACCTGCTAAGCCTTCAACGAACCTCCTAGCGACCTCGCTGGTCCTGCAAAACAGCGCCTCGAACGGGTCGATGTTCAGACCCGTTAAGGCCCTCCGATGCTTAAGTCAAAAGCAAGTTCAAAACACTCAATCCTCTCTTTCAAATATGACAAGATGCAATTACGATACGATATAATGCGTTATTTGTAATGAGAGGTAAGCACCTCCTTTTATAGAGATAAGAGGAATCCCCCCATATCTAGGGTTACCTTCTTCCATCACAATTCCATAAATACAATGACTCTACCACCGTCTCAATATTAGGATTCCTCCGATATAGCAAGTTCTCATATACAATAAATCTCTCATTAAATTATTAGAATAGGTTTGGGCCTACTATTTTCGTATAGCTCATCAGGACCATAAAAGCCCATCCACACTAAGCCCATAAATGAGCTCCATTACCCAACACAAAATATAAGAGGTCGCGACCCTATATGAGAACTCATCTTCATACTTCAGGTCGCTACTCTATAAAGCCAACTGACCCACTTCTCAAAGAAACCACCCAACTCGCTCACCTCCTAGAGGAACACCCTCTCCAGGAAATGAAGTCGCCTTTCACAAATGCTCACATATATCAAAAAATATCACGTATGAATATTTTGGTCCGTATCAGCTAGTCCCCCATGTTCTAGCTGATTGAGGTATGAAATCAGATAGGACATGTAAAATAAAATCAAACGAGCACAACCACTAAAGATAACAGCAAAACATACACACATAAACAAATCACTACATCCTACCACATTTCAGAATCACACAACTTGACCAACCGAGCTATAACACCAATCAACTTACTGAAAGATACCAAATATACTTGCGACCTCCAGAATATCAGCTCGCTGAACTTACTCATTATTATAAGATGATCATTTCGCGAGGGACGACCTACGAGTCCCCAGACCAAGTCGCCTGACGACCTCCCAACTACTATGCTTCGACCTGAAATAATAATCAGATTTAACAATTTCAAAAGCGCAATCATGAATAATCCCAAAACTCAAAGCACGCCTTTCTCTGTCCGTCCCATCTCTTTTAAGCCTCATTAAATGCAGCCTGCCACTATGTCTAACACATGTCACCTCCTTATATTCTCGGAGTTTAATAAATCCAGTGGGCCCAAAATAAATGGCCCAAAACATTCCCAGAAAAAACCCTATCAGCTCCCGCTCCAATCTGTCCCATCAACTTTCCGCTGCCCAACAAAAAGCCCTCTCACTTCCCTCACTCACTACCTTTCTAAAAGATACAACCAGAAAATCACAGTTTTCGCTCTGCAACAACACTCGATGACAGAAAATTCTAAAGATTTTTCAATAGCGCGTCGCTCCTCACCGACCTACAGCTCTCCAAAGATGTGTAAGTCCCCAGAACCTTCATCTTATCAGTAACTTAATTTCACTGCCGTAAATATAATACATCTGCTGAGTTATTATGAATTTGTGTTGCTCCCCTCCCCTTGTACTTTTTTCGATTATTGATAAAACCAGCATCCTCTACATCTGATTCACAAAACTCAATCCTCTCTTCCGGTTCAAACCCCACCGAAAACCCTTTTATCCTTGAGAGAAGACAAGAACAGCCCTCACTACCCTTCTCCGGCCTTCGCGACAAGACAAAAGGCGATGTCAGTTGGTCGGAGCTTGAAGCCCAAACCAGAACCCACGGCGAGGCTCAAGCTCGGATAGATAATATTCCCGAGGATCCTTCTTCTGCCTCCCCAACCCTTACACTCATTCCAGAAGGCATCCCCTTACAAAAACCCAACAATCCACCTTCTTGCGAGCACTTTAGGGAAAACCCGGTGACAATAGCTCGCTCACTAACTGTCGACGACCTAAATAAAAGACAACTACTGGCTACTCCCTGACCCAAAAAAGTTAGCCAAAATTCCAACGAATCCTCAACCTCCCAGGGATCGCTAAAATGGACCTACCCGACAGCCTCCACTCAGACCCTATGAAACCTCCCCCTGAGCACATCACCCTCTTTGACACGCTGCTGGTGGCCGGTTTTAGATTCCCATCTCATCAATTTTACGTCGAAATCTCCCACTTGTACAAAGTTTCTCCCTTACAACTAACCCCTAACTCCATGAAATTCCTGGTGGGCTACCTTATACTATGTAAATATTATAATACCCAGCCTGACCCAGGTTTCTTCCAATTCTGCTTCCAAGTAAAGTATCAACAACACACCTTTTACCTCTCAACTCGCTCGGGTTTACCCCGCTTTTTGATAAACCCCTCCAATAAAGTCCCCGAGTGGAGAAGGAACTTCTTCTTTATTCATAATATTGAAAACTGGCCTTTAACAACCGAGCTGCAATACCACACTCCTAAACAATACAAACAACCCACTCCCAAACAAATTCCCATTCTATATAAAAAATACTTCGACCAGCTCGCAGAGTGGAGTAAGCGCCCTTTTGACATAGTGCTACTCACCAGCCGGTTTGATGTGTTCCGATACGTGGGCATCGACTCTCACCCAGTCGAACCAGATCTTGCCCTTACTGATTCGGAGTTAGGTAGGTTCCTCAAGTCCTATACTCATACAACACTTTCCCCTAATACATCTGAATAATAACACCTCTCTTTGTTACTGTAGTTGCATTCATCAACACTTGTGCCGCATCTCGCTCTGAGGGAGCCAAGAAATAGTCTACCCTGCAACCCGCTACCACTCTAGTGCCACCTCCATCCAACATAGACGAGGCGCTACAACAGGCTTTCGGGACAGAGGTGGATGAGGAGGAGGTCCAACTGATAAGGAGATCTACCAAAAACAAAGGAAAAAGACCTCTTCAACCTGTACTAGAGAATCCAGCAACCAAGAGTCTGAGCCCGCCAGAACAAAAGCGTCGTCGTCTTCGCAAAGGTCAAGCAGCAACCTCTGCCAGTTCGCCCGACCTGAGCAAGGGACTGGCGAAATGCAACAATGCCAAAGATATCCTGACCCTTCTCAACGAGCACGCAATTAATCAGGTAGATTTCAAAAGAACCATGTCCTTTAACACATTCAACACTTATAGATACTCACAAAACACTCTAATGCAGATGAATCCTCTATTCTCCGAACTCTCCGAAGAGTTAGCAGCTCGTTCAGCGGAAAGCAAGCTCCAGAAAACATGCGACGAGCTAACTGCTCAAACCGAGCAAACGCGACAACTATCGCTGACACAAGGAGAACTAGAAGGAGCACTCAAGCTACTAAAAGATCGCGAGGAGGAAATACAGATACTGAAGGGCCAGGTGAACAGCCTGAAGGACGAGGCGGTGCGTACTAGCAACGAACTCAAGCATACGCAAACAAAGGTCGGAGAGTTTAAAGATACACAGCAGCAGGTCGAGGAGCTCAAACTCCAATTTCAAAAGCTCCAAGAACAAAATCGGGTGGTTCATAAGCAAGGCATGATTGAAGGTCAGCGAACCTTCCTCACAAGAGTAGCAGGTCGCAGGTTCATCAACACCTATCGAGAGGAGATAGTGGAGGCGTATGAGAAGTCCTCCATCTACTTCGGCACAATGGTAGCTGGTGCTCAGGAATGGGTCTTTACAGCCGCTGGAAAGATCAAAGAACAGATCGCAGCGCTGAATGTCACCTACGATCCTGACGTTCCAGCCATCATCAACCAGCTAACTCCATTTAGTTCCTTCAAAGGCGATTGGCAACAGCCGATCGATACAAAGTGGTGGCTATCGTGCCAGAGCCGAGCTATCATGTCTGCCAATCTATCTACTGAGCTGGAGGTACCTTTGGACGACCTAGTTCCTCCACCCGAGCCAAGTTCCACAACCCCTGAACACCCATCTCTTCCTTCTGATAAGACTGTTTGAACAATTTATATATTTGTAACTTGTGTAAACAACTTATTATCCCTGCAAATTATATTCAATATATATGCATATCTTAATTCCCAAACACCTGCAAATCAGCACTTAAAATTCATATCAACCGTCAACTTTACTCATGACCTCCTAATACAGGTCACTTGAGATCTCATCTAATCACGACTCATCTCAAGAAATTGCGAGGTCATAAGAATAATCAAACCACACTACATAGCCATCAAATCATACAAAACACATGTAACTCGCATGAAATTATTATTCAATAAAAAAACATTTAAGTCGAGCGTTCAGCTCGCACAAAACACTTATTCAATCAAGGATATGTAAGTCAAAACATCTCAACCACTTAACTATAGAAAACAAGATAGCTTCACGAAACTTCATTTATTATATTACTCAACTTCAAAACACAAAATTCATGTGGGAGAAGCACACTCCGGTCTAGAGATAGCTTCTCCCGCCACACACAAAAACAAACAGCTCGCATAACATACTTTCTCGTCACAACCAACTCGCACGGGAGAAGCACACTCCGGTCTATAGATAGCTTCTCCCGCCACACAAAAACAAACAGCTCGCATAACATACTTTCTCATCACAACCAAATCGCACGGGAGAAGCACACTCCGGTCTAGAGATAGCTTCTCCCGCCACACAAAAACAAACAGCTCGCATAACATACTTTCTCGTCACAACCAACTTGCATGGGAGAAGCACACTCCGGTCTAGAGATATCTTCTCCCACCACAAAAACCAAACAGCTCGCACTTTCTCATCACAACCCACTCGTCCGGGAGAAGCACACTCCGGTCTAGAGATAGCTTCCCCCGCCACAAAAAATCACACTTTCCTATCACAGCCAACTCGTGCGGGAGAAGCCACACTCCGGTCTAGAGATAGCTTCTCCCGCCACAAAAAACCACACTTTCCCATCACAGCCAACTCGTGTGGGAGAAGCACACTCCGGTCTAGAGATGGCTTCTCCCGCCACACAAAAATCACACTTTCCCATCACAGCCAACTCGTGTGGGAGAAGCACACTCCGGTCTAGAGATAGCTTCTCCCGCCACTAAACACCCCGATCCGCCCTTCAAGCATAGTATTTCTTCAAGTGACACACATTCCAGCTTCTGGGCAAGACTTTTCCAGCAGCATCCTCAAGTATATACGCACCTCCTCGAAACACTTTCACTATCTTGAAGGGTCCAACCCAGTTAGGTTCCAGCTTCCTAGTCATCCGCAAATACGTCAGCTCGCCTCCATAACAGGTCGCCCACCTGAAACAGTGATGTCTGACCCGTTTATTGAAAGCAGCTTGTATCCTCTGCTTGTAAGACTCAACCCGAGCTGCCGCTCTATCTCTTATTTCATCAATCATCTCAATTGTTGTTCGTGCCAGTCTCTCATTTTCCTCTACATTGAACGTTGACAACCGCTGCGAGTCTCCCACTATCTCAGCTGGAATAACCGCATCCATCCCATACACCAAACAGAACGGAGAGTCCTTAGTGGAGGTTCGGGGAGTTGTTCGATAGGCCCATAAAACTGATGCGAGATCCTCTTCCCAAAGCCCGCCTGTTTTTTCCAACCGCAGCTTAAGACCCTGCACAATTATACGATTAGTGACTTCCACTTGCCCATTAGTTTGGGGATGTGACACAGAAGCAAATCGCTACTTCATCCCCATCTCCTTGCACCACTTCCGTATCTTTCTTCCGTTGAACTGGGTCCCATTATCTGATACCAACACTCGCAGTACTCCAAACCTGCAAAATATGTTATTAAAAATAAAATCCATCATATGCTGCTCGCTTATCCCTGTAACTGCTTCGGCCTCCACCTATTTTGTAAAATAATCAATCGCCACTATTAGATTCTCTTTGTTGCCCGGGGTTTTTGGAAAAGGACCCACAATATCAATTCCCGACTACACAAATGAGCACGGTGAGCTCATTGTCATCATCTCCTTATCCGGTACATGAATGATCGGAGCATGCATCTGACACTTCTTATATGTTCTCACAAGCTCGCTAGTCATATTCTTCATTCCTGGCCAAAAGAAACCAGCCCGCAATGTTATGCCTATTAACGCTTTTCCTTTCGCATGATCGCCATAATACCCCTCGTGTATCTCTTTTAACACTTCTAACCCTCGTTCCTTAGCTAAGCACTTCAGGAAAGGTCCGAAACGCGATCTCTTGTATAATTCTTCGTGTATCACACAAAAATGGGCTGCTATTATAGTCTCCTTCGTCGTTAATTTTTTTGCGCCTTCCCTTGTTTTGACAAGAACATACCATATGGGTGTGCACCAATCATCTTTGTCTTCGATCTCCATAACCTCTTTTCCTTTTTCCACGCTACTATGGTCCAACTCCAATAATGTGATTTTTCGAGTATCACAAGTCCCCAGTGCTCCTGCTATCCGAGCGAGCTGGTCTGCCCGACAGTTCTCAGCTCGCGGTAAGTGCTCCAGTTTAAATTCCTCAAAACGTGTTGCCTCTTCCCGTGACTTACTCAGATATATTGCCATTCGTTCTTCCTTGGCCTCAAAGGAACCACCGAACTGACAGGCTATCAACTGAGAGTCCGTATATGCCCATAACTTTTGTGCTCCCAGATCGTGTGCCATCTTGATACCTTGCAACACAGCTTCGTACTCGGCCTCATTATTGGATGCCTTATATCCCAACTTGATTGCGAACTCCAAATTTTCCCCTTCTAGACTGGTTAACACAATGCTCAATCCTGCTCCCGATACCATAGTCGAACCATCGGTATACAACGTCCATGCTTTCACCTCCTCGCTCGTCTTAACTGGTCGCGCCATCTCCTGCAAAAAGTCTGCTAACACTTGCGCCTTGATGGCTACTCTTGGCTCATAAACCACATCGTACTCGCTCAGCTCTACCGCCCACTTCAACAGTCGTCCGGACACATTTGGGTTACTCAAAACCTATTTAAGAGATAAGTTTGTACGTACCCTCACCTTATGACTTAGAAAATAAGGCCTCAATTTTCTTGCTGTACAAATCAACGCAAAGCCTCCTTTCTCCAATTCAGAATATCTCAACTCAGCTCCTCGTAACATCATGCTAATATAATAGATAGGCCTCTGCATGCCCGCCTCTTCTCTGATCAACACTGAACTTACTGCGACCTCTCCCACCGATATGTATAAGAACAAGTCCTCTCCCGGCATTGGCTTAGTCAGTAGTGGTATCTCAGCCAAGTACTTCTTTAATTCTTCAAACGCATGTGCAGCCTCTTTCGTCCACTCGAATTTGGATCCTTTGCGAAGTGCCCCAAAAAATGGGACGCCCCTCTCTTCCGACCTGGAAATGAAACGACCGAGACCTGCAATCCGCCTTATAAGCACCTGAACATCACGGACTGTACGAGGGTGTGGCATCTCCAAAACAGCTCGCACCTTCTCTGGGTTAAATTTAATTCCTCGTTCTGTCACCATATAAACCAAAAAATTCCCGGACCGCACACCAAACACACACTTCTTCGGATTAAGCTTCATCCCGTACTGTCTTAATATAACAAATGTCTTCCTTAGATCCTCCACATGAGACTCTGCTTTCTTACTCTTAACCAGCATATCATCAACGTAGACCTCCATGGTGGACCCTAACAAATATTTAAACATCCGGTCCACCAACCTCTGATAGGTCGCTCCAGCATTCTTCAAGCCGAAGGTATGGACACAAAACAATAGGTTCCCGTAGAAGTGACAAAACTCACTTTGGACTGATCTTCTTTTGCAAGAGGTATTTGGTGATACCCCTGTGAAGCATCCATCATACTCAACAGCTCGCACCCTGAAGTAGAGTCTACCAATTGATCAATTCGCGACAAAGGGTAATGGTCCTTCGGACAAGCTTTATTTAGATCGCGAAAGTCTATACACATCCTCCCTAAGAAGATTTCCTGGATGGAGACTGCTCGTTTTGCTTCGTCTTCTTGGTTAACGACTTCTTCTTCTTCTCGCTGTTAAGTTCGTCCTTCTTCCCTTTTCGATTACCTAAGTCGCCTGCTAGATACCTATGCAACTCCTCCTGTTTCTCCTCAGGTACAAAATCCATGAGCTCCTCTAAGAATCCTTGTTGATCTGACACGGCTTATCCTTGGGTAAATTCTTCCACTCCTTTGTTCCGATATGGATTACTTTTTGCGCTACCACCTCCGGCGTCTTCAAATCCTTTGCTGGTTCCTTTCCCTCCCGACACTTTGGGGAAGGCGGTGGTGTACCATTCAAGCCCTGGAATGCAGGATCCACCTGTGGAGGTGTCTGCCTTCATTTCATCATATCTCCTTCGTCAATGCCCGCCATCCTGGTCTTCTTTTTTGGTTTGTCCGACTCAGAACCATAGCGCAGGGTTCTGGGTATTATATTATCCATCATGTTTGATTTGTAAGATTTCTCACACCTTTCGCTCAAGGACTCGATGTCCCTCTTTCCCACAGACGGCGCCAATTTGATAAGTCCAAAAAGTTGGGTTACCAAATATAGGGGGTACTAACCTCAAAATAGAGATCAGCGACCTGAAATATCTTCTGAATACGTTACAGCGACCTGCTAAGCCTTCAACGAACCTCCTAGCGACCTCGTTGGTCCTGCAAAACAGCGCCTCGAACGGGTCAGATTTTGAGCCCGTTAAGGCCCTCCGATACTTAAGTCAAAAGCAAGTTCAAAACACTCAATCCCTCTATTCAAATATGACAAGATGCAATTACGATACGATATAATGCGGTATTTGTAATGAGAGGTAAGCACCTCCTTTTATAGAGATAAGAGGAATCCCCCCATATCTAGGGTTACCTTCTTCCATCACAATTCCATAAATACAATGACTCTACCACCGTCTCAATATTAGGATTCCTCCGATATAGCAAGTTCTCATAAACAATAAATCTCTCATTAAATTATTAGAATAGGTTTGGGCCTACTATTTTCGTATAGCTCATCAGGACCATAAAAGCCCATCCACTCTAAGCCCACAAACGAGCTCCATTACCCAACACAAAATATAAGAGGTCGCGACCCTATATGAGAACTCATCCTCATACTTCAGGTCGCTACTCTATAAAACCAGCTCGCCTACTTCTCAAAGAAACCACCCAACTCGCTCACCTCCCAGAAGAACACCTTCTTCAGGAAATGAGGTCGCCTTTCACAAATACTCACATATATCAAAAAATATCACGTATGAATATTTTGGTTCGTATCATAGATATATACATTGTTATATATATATATATATAGTGTACCTGGTGACATTGTTACATATATATATATAAATATATATATATATATATATATATATATATATATATATATATATTTTTTTTTATATATATATGTAACAATGTCACCAGGTACACTTGAGATCAAATATTCATAATATTCATATTGTAAAACAAAGAAGAATTTTGAAATAGAGAATTGTGAAGATTAGCGACCCGGAGCCCCCAAAGTAGCACAATTAGCTTATACTCCATCTCTGCAATTACTATTATTATTATTATTAATTGTTTCCCTTCTTTCTCCTTTTCTCCTTTTAATTACTTCTTCTAATTAATAGATAATCATTCTCTATGCACATTAATTAAAGTTGTTTGTGGAATGTGGAAAGAAATATTTTCTCTCCGTTTGATGTTATTTGGAGCCAAAAATAAATAAGGTTAATGGTTTATTTTTTTTATTTATTGGTGAGAAATAAATGCTAATTTTTGATCCAGATAGCACTACTCAGAAAAAAAGCGAAAAATTAAAACATATTATGGTTGGCTTTCTAGCTAAATGACAACACAAAGATGGTGACTTTTCTCATTTTCCTCGGGGAAATATAGGGAACAGTCAAATTGAATGAGGAAATGATGTCAACTAAATATTTTTAAAAACTTAACATATTTTAAGTAATAAATTTTTTGCTACACTTTTTTAATCCCATACCAAAACAGACAAGTTTATCTTATAAAAAGGTTGTGACAAAATTTTTGGAATTTTGTAAAAATATTGAAAAGGCTGTAGATGAGATCGTAGGAATTTGAAAATGCCATAAAACCTGAAGGCGCCACCTTTTTATATATTTCTTTCTTTCACTTTCCCAGCTTTATAGTAATTTATATATATATATATAATATTCAAAATATTCATATTGTAAAACAAAGAAGAATTTTGAAATAGAGAATTGTGAGGATCATCGACCTGGAGCCCCAAAGTAGCACAATTAGCTTATACTCCATCTCTGCAATTATTTTTATTTTTATTTTTTTTCCTTCTTTCTCCTTTTCTTCTTTTTAAGGGTTGAATAGCGATAAGCATACATGGACAAGGCATTAAAGGGGTGGTATTGTAGAAATTAATGAAATTTGAGTCTTTCATATCAAAAGCAAGAAAACATAAAGGAAAGTTAAGTAGACACAAAATATATCTGCATTGATTTTTTCAACATAACATAACAATGCTTTTGCGAGAATTCAAATGCAGACAAAAGAGGTGCTCTGGACCTTGTGTCTTAACTTTTTCTCTAATTTGATTTAAAAAGCAAAACTTATTTTGTGTATATGAACAGTAATTATTATAGTATTTGTGCATCTCTATTCCCTCTTCATAACAGTCAGCACGGACGGTCCCACATTTTATACCTGAGGAGAGTCGAAGTAGGGGAAAAATATAATACCCCATCTGTTTCCATTTATAAGACGTATAAATGACGTTTAAGGAACAAATTCCGTTTTTCTTCCTTTACAACCGTTATAGTAGGTATAGATGTCTTTTTCGTCATATCATATCATGTTTGTATGTAATAATTTTATAAGACTCTAATTTATCCAATTTTGAATATATATCCAATTTAAAAATATACTGATATTTTAAAAATTGAGATTAATATTTAATGTTATATATAATGGTGGTTTTTAAAAAAAAAAGAAAGTTGAATTAATTAAAAAAATAAGTAAAATTAGAGAAATTGTATTTTCTTCTTATTATTTTTATAAATAAGTAGATAAAAGGGACGAAGGGAGTAGAAGATTTCTAAAAATAATTGTAAGAAAAAAAGATCTGACCCTTTAATTAATTTTGAATTTGGAAAGCCATAGAAAAAATTTGAAATTTGTTTGGATTAAAGAATAAAATTACATAAAAATCAGAATATGGTGTAGGCCACAAACCTAAAACTAACTTTAATGAATGTCTGATAAGATACTATACATCGTACATCAGGAATGTTTAAAGATTTATTTTTAGTTCAATTATAATGTATGACCATATAAATATGAGAGCGGATACACGCAGGCAGTCTTTTAGGGATTGGTTCACGAAATATGAGCAAATTAACCTTTTTGCCCTTAATGAGAGAAATGTCTTTATTTAAAGCGGAAAATCCCTACTAAAGTTTTTCTTTTACACTTTTCTCCCCATAACTCTTTAACTTTTATTTATTTAATTATTTATTATTATTATTATTTTATTTTATTATTATTATTATTACTATTATTATTATTATTATTATATATATATATATATATATATATATATATTTGTCATCTTTAAAATGGAAATAGTCCATTACGACCATATCAGGCCCATCATACTTCCGTAAATTAAAATGTCTCAATAACKTTCATACCTCTTTTTGACCGAGTCGATTTCGGGTGAGATGGGTTGCGACGCCACCAGCTGAAAAATTACCGCCCCTAGCTCGTTTTACAGACGGTTTCTCTCAGTCTAACTTCCTATTTAGGAAGTTGAGCTACAAGTTGTCCAGCTCCTTCGGAAACCGATCAGCACAGCCTTGGTTCGGTTTCTACTCCAGGCGTACGAGATATTTTGATTATGGAGATAAATTAAAAGTACTGAACATGAGTGGAAGCGAAAGCCTTTATTTTATTAAGAACTTAAAATAAATTTTATAACATTAGTAATCTCCTTTTGGGAGGAGAAAACTTGTTTAGCCTCTCATAGAGAAGGCTTGCACTCGTAAATACATAAACTTCTTAATACAAACTATTAAAACACTCTTTATTCTTGCACAAAACACTTTTTCTTTATTAGTATGAGAAAATAGAAGGTGATGAGCGATGCCTTCTGCTTCCTCCAAATCCTGAATTTATAGAAGTTTGGCGGACTTGAAATCCGGACTTCACATAGCTTGTAAATTAATTGACGTCATTACTTACGTCTTTATTTGCATTATTGTCCTCTGTTAGCTGGTGGAATTTCCGCTTTCTAGAGGCACGTTCTTGAGGGACCTAATCATCACATGATCCTTTTATTGTTGTCAGGGAATCCTTTACTTTTTTGATTTGTGCGGTCCCCGGGTAAAACGTGTTTTTGGTGTCCCCTGATCACTTGGCTTATTCTGTTTGGACTTTGTACCAAACTCTGGCTCCGTCTGATTCGAGCATTCCGAACATATTTTCTTCGTCCATCTCCAAACGTGGGCCATGTTACAGTATTTCCGGCGAGTTTCTTTACTCCCTGGTAGCTTGTTGTTCCACAAAAGAGATCTCTTTTTCTCTAATAGATCTTTTGCGAATTCTGTTGTGTTTCCTGTCATTGTGTTTAACAGGAAAAATCCATTCACCGTATTCTGGAAGAACTTGAACGGGAACTTGACTTTGTCCATCTCTGTGAGGCAGACCCAAAGACCCCATGCCCTTCTTGTGGACATTTAGTCTTCCGTGAGTGATGCCACTAACGGAATTCCTTCAGACGATGGTGCCTTGATTCTCTTAATTGCTTCCATGTCTGGTCGCCTGAGTTTGATGAAATGGAACACTTCATGCATTCCCTTTCCAACCGGTTCTGGTGCTGCGCTAAAGAAATATAATTCTAGGACATCACCTCGTGCAAGATGTGGGTTATTCGCCCATGTTTCATGCACTGCATCTTGTATCCATCTCGAAAGTTGTGATATTTCCGAGAAGCTTGGTGATCTTGTATGAACCGATGCTAAGGCCCCGAATTCATACCAGCTTTTTACATCTTGTGGATGAGACTCTGGCATCATCCACACTCTAGAATATCTTCCGAAAACATCTATTAGACATTTTACGGATTAATTCCCAATCTGGTTATTAACTTTTCCCATCTCTGTTGGTAAACCTGAAAATGAGGAGTTTTTAAAATCTCGTAAGTATCGATCTTAGATTTGCCTGTCTGTGGCCTAAGATCGATCTCTTCCTCATTAACCCCTGAGGCGATGGGTTGACTCGAAGACTCGGGATTTAACTACGGAGTATCAATTTTAACTTGAGACTGTTCATCCGTGGATGATTCCATCTTAGTTCTCGTGATAGGGGTACTTGAATCCCCTGCTACAGGTATAGAGCCCTGTACTCGAAGTGTCTCCTTTTGCACCATTGAAGATGTCGCCCGGAGAAGAGGCTTTCTCATTACCGACCATAACTGTTCGTTGGCCTGTATGCAACCTCGTATTCGATCGGAAATAGTTTCCCGATCAACTCGTTGTAACCTTCCGGTTACCTCTGCATTGAGTGTCAATGCATCGAACTCGCGTTGAAGCATCTCCAGGTGTTCCCTTAGATGCCTCGCCATTTTGAGGAACGAATCAATCTCTAATCCCTCCAACTCTCGTTAAAAAATCTGCAAGAACATTTTCATGAGATTTTATAATGACAATATCAAAATCATAATATTGACATTCAGCTTGCCATCTAAGTAATCTAGCCTTTTTGGGTTTAGATTCAATTTTGTTTTTGAAAAAGGCTTTAACGCTTGAGTTATCAATTTTTAAGGTGAATTTCTTAGATAGTAGAAATAAAGGCCATTTCTTAAACGCCTTTCTAACTGCGAAAAACTCCTTTTCATTGATATGCCATCGGTTTGACTCGCTATTTGAGAATAGACCGCTGCAATATCTACATGGCATTTCTCCTTTGGGCGTTAGTTTCGTAAGAACCGCTGCCCACCAGTAATCACTGGCATCCGTGTATAYGACCAGCTCGTCCTCGTCATTCGGAATTGCCAATTTGGGGAGTTGTTTGCAAACCTCCTTTAACTGTTTAATCCCTTCAAGGTGTTCCTTTTCCCATTTAAAATCGGCATCCTTTTTTAGTAGGGAACTAAACACCTTCCTGTAATGTGCCAGGTTATTTATGAACATCCCGGCAAAATTGACAACTCCTAGGAAACTTTGAAGTTGTTTCTTATCCTTGAGTGTATTTGGAAATCCCTGTATCTTTTCTACGATGTGACTCTGTAGGATTATTCCCGACTCGTCGATCTCTATTCCAAGGAACTCGATATTCCTTGTAGCAATRACTGCCTTCTTTTCAGAAAGCACTAATCCTTCTTTGCGGCAAATATCTGAGAAGATCTGCAAATGTTTTAGATGATCCTTCATGTTTTTTGATGCGATGAGTATATCATCTATGTATACGAACATGAAGCTGAAATAATCTTTAAAAAGATTATCCATCTTCCTTTGATATATCTGAGGTGCATTTGCTAGACCCATCGGCATAACATTCCAGATATAGTGTCCTTGTGGTGTAGAGAAGGCCGTGAATTTCTTGCTTCCTTCTTCCATCTTAATCTGGTAGAATCCAGATTTGCAATCAAACTTGGAGAACACTTTTGCATTCTTAATGCAATTTACCAAATGCTCTCTACTTGGGATATAATATCCATCAAACTCCAAGATGTTATTGATTCCTTTTTAATTAATCACCAATCTTGGTTTTCCCCTTTTTATTTCTCCATGGTTGCGAACCAAGAATCCTGGGCTGCTGTATGGAGAAACTCCTGCTTCYATCAACTTAAGGTCCATGTGTTCCTTAAGTATTTGTTGCATATCCTTTCGATCTTCTTGATTCATCAGGATAGGCTTATATCTGACAAACTCATTTTCTTTTCCGGTTTTCACCTTCAAAGATGTTTTGAGTTCATTTCTATCCCACCACGCTAGAGGATCTTCATTGAAATTCTTTTGAATTTTTCTTTTGATGTCCTCCAGTGTAATTTGTTCTTCCATAGTGGTGTCTGGTTGTGTACTCGTGTCTAGGCTAGCCTTGAGGAGTTCAATTGTTTGTGCTTTAATCTTCTCTTCATTTCGTCCTCCTAGGCTCTCGTTTCGTAGTTGGAGAATTGCTTCTCCATACCTTCTTTGATCTTTCATCTTTGGGTGTCGAAGTTTCCCTTCATCACCACGCTTGCTGCGAAAATTGATTGGCATTTTTCTGTGGAATGCCTCTTTTAATCGCTGGACTATAATCTTATGATCACACGGAGTTGTAAAAATAAGTCTTCTAGTCTCATTTTCTTGTGTAAATCTTTTGAATGTCTGTAGGAAATTATTTCCTAACAGAATATCCGCTCCCGTATCATG
>BMAC01000689.1:385731-400023 GCA_014905375.1 Phtheirospermum japonicum | reverse complement strand
TATATATATACACACACTAGTTTAACACCCGTGTATAACACGGGATTTATAAAAACTAAATATGAAAAATATTTGTGAAAATTATAAAGTTTTAAATTTAGAGATGTGTTCTCAACCCGTGCCATATTCAGTTTATTAATTATTATAATTATTGATTAATATTATATTTTAATGTTTAGATTAAATTCGTTAATAGTTATATTTACATACTTATAAAAATTCAAAAGATGTCACATTTTCAACCCGTCTCTGGTCTATATTAATTAACTATTATTAAATCATTTTATGATTTTATGTTTAGATTAATTTTGTTAGTAATTACAGTTACATACATTGAAAAATTCGAAATGTGCATACTCTCAATCATTCTCGCATTGTGACACTAATAAGAATTAATTAATTATTATTATATAAATTTATTTTTTTATATTTAGATTGAACTCATTACTAATATTTAGTTATATACTCCAGTTATTGCAAATAGATCATAATTTACATATATATAATATTTAAAGTTTTAAAATTAAATTATTTTAACTTTTATTATAAATACAATTTATTTAATTATTTTCATAGTTTTTTTTGTGATTAAAATTATTTCATATGCAATTTGTCTTTTAATTAAAATAATTAATTTAGATTTCTCTCTACTAATATATGACTTATTTATGTTATTATTAGGCTTATGAAAAAAAATTATTAAATTAGACAAAATATTTAAAAAAAATTATTAAGTTAAGCTAAATATAATAAAAATGAAATATTAAATTAGGCAAGATACAATAAAACAAAAATATTAAATTAGGTATAAATTAGGCTCGAATGACACATAAGCAACCGAAACACCAAAAATTTTTATACAAGTGAAGTATACGAAGCAAACACATACATCAGGAGGATTTTGCATAAATATATACTTGTTTAACACCCGTGTATTATACGGGACTTATCAAAAGATAAATATAAAAATATTTGTGATAATTATTTAATATTAAATCTAAAAAAAAATTAAAATAATGTATTCCCAACCCGTGGCTTGTACATGTCTAATCTGTTTATTAATTATTATAAATATTAAATAATTTTATATTTGAAATTTAAATTAAATTAGTTAATAATCTTAGTTACAAATTGCAAAATTTCAAAAGGCGTCACATTCTACCGTGTCTAATATCTATTTTATTAATTATTATTATTAAATTATTTCATATATTAATGTTTAGAATAAATTCATTAATAATTATTAGTTACATACTTGGAGATATTCAAAAGATGTCATACTCTCTACCCGAATGTTTATTAATTATTAGCATATAATTTAATATTTTTATGTTTAGAAATACATTACTAATATTTAGTGACGTACTTAAATTATTGTAAATAACTCATATTTTACCTATATATAACATTTGAAAATCCAAAAATAAAATTATATCAAATTATACTATCTATAAAATTTATTTAACTATTTTCATAATAAAGTTTTTTTAATTAAAATTATTTCATATGTAGTTTTTATTTTAATTAAACCAATTTAGATATAATCTACTAATTATATATGTATTATTTCTATTTTTATATTAGGAGAATCAAAGAAAAGTATTGAATAAGGAAAAATATAATAAAATAATTAAATTAGGTAAGATACAATAAAAATAAAAGTATTAAATTAGGTAAATATTAGGCTCGGATGACACATAAGCTAACGAAGCACCATAATTTTTTATTTGTCAATCGAAGCATACGAAACAGACATTTAGGTTAGCAGAATTTTGCATTAATATATAGGAGTGATATATATATATATATATATCATTAAGCACAAAATAACAAAAAACATTAGAGAATAACTAAGTGCCAAATTAACCCAGTTACGCTACACAAGTCCCAATTCTTGATATCAAAAAAAAAAAAAATCCCAATTCTTGGATAGCTGAATATTTTCACGGCCCTAATAGAATATTTAGTCTCAAATGATAGCGATTGCGATATTGCGACTTTTCTTATGACATATTTTTTATTTTATTCGTCTCAAATACTTTACTGTGACTCTTTTTTTAGTGGCGATCTTGTTTCATTCCGAATTCCCATATTTCATGGCGCATATTCATCATAATCAAACAAAAAAAAAATCACTTCAATGAAAACTCCTCATACAGTATTCAGTTTTGAATAAACTTCTAACAAAGAATACTGGTGATAAGTCTAAAAGTTTGGGTTACCAAATGTAGGGGTACTAACTTCAAAATAGAGATCAGCGATCTGGATTTGATATTGAATACGTCACAGCGACCGGCCAAACTTTCGAATATCCTCCTGGCGACCTAGCTGGTCCTGGAAGACAACGCCTCGAACGTGTCGGATTTCGAACCCGTTAAGACCCTCCGATACTTAAGTTAAAAACAAGTTCAAAATATTCAATCCTTCTACTCAGACAAAGTAAGATGCGATTATAATGTCATATATTGTGTTGTGTATAATGAGAGGTAAGCACCTCCTTTTATAGAGATAAGATGAATCCTTTTAGGGTTACCTTCTTCCATCACAATTCCATAAATACCAGTACTCTACCACCGCCTCAATATTAGGATTCCTCCCATATAGTAAGTTCCCATAAATAATAAACCTCTCATTAAATTACCATAATAGGCCTGGTATACAGCCCACCAGGCCCATAAAAACCCATCCATACTAAGCCTATAAACGAGCCCCACCTCCCAACACAGAAATAAGAGTTCACGACCCTATATGAGAACTCATCCTCATACTACAGGTCGCTACCCTACAAAACCAGCTCGCTACTTTCTCAAAGACAACATCCAACTCACTCACCTCCTAGAGGCACACCCTCTCCAGTAAATGAGGTCGCTTTCCACAAATATTCATATATATCACATAATATTACGTATGAACATTTTAGACCGTATCAACTGGACAATCTCGTGAGGTTGAAGTACGAACTAATTGCGGTGGTTGGGGTTTCTCTTACGTCGTTCAAGAATGGTAGAAAAAATAAAATCGATATGTAATGAGAAGAGAGAGAAAAGAAAGAAAAAGAATTGTAAGAGGGTATAATAAGTAAGATATAATAAGAATTGTAAGATTAGAATCGTGTACCGTGTGCACTATACAAACTATAGCAGAGTAATTATAAAAACAACCGGTGTACAATATGTTATTGTCCAAACAATGAAAATAGAACAATGATATGAAATTAAAAAAACTTGCAAGTGAAAGAATCTTTCTCGAACCTCTTTTATTGAAATATAGTATTTTCTCCAGCAATATATAAGTTGAATCAAAGATTCCATCATAAGTAAAACAACCTTGTACCACTTAACTAAACTACTTACTTGCCAGTCTCCTGTCGACTCCGAAGAACTTGTTGGACTCCATCCATATGCTCCCCATTGACCTCTTATCACCGTAAGTATAATAAATAAAATATAAATACTCAAATGAAGTTGAAGTCATTGGTATGTAAAACGTAAATACATGCATGACAGACTTATTTCGATAGAAAATAAGCATGTCATGAACACTTTCAAAATCACCGTCTTTAGTAACATTTGCTTTCAGATGCGACCAAATTAGTTGATATTTTTTCAAATCTATTATAGTCGATACCATTGCATTTGTATGGTTTTGTGCAGTTTCTGATATAGTAACAAAATACTTTTTTCTTGCAATCACCTCAAATAAAATAAGTACTGAATCATAATACTATTTTATAAATAACACGTTGATAGCAAATAAGATAAATATTAAATTATAATATTTTATGCAAATTTCTATAATTTAATTAAATAGTGGTTAAAATTATTTATGAATAAAAGTGACAAATTTGATATTGTTGGACTCACAGTAAAAAAATAACAAAAAAAAATATAAAACAAAAAACTTGCAATAAAAAACCAAAATTACATATTTTTCTCTTCCCTACATGATTTTTTCTCTCTCTCAAATATATAGTCTGGTCTAATTAATTAAAAATCTAAATATACGAAATGCTTTTTTTTTTAATACCATACGAGACAAAATTATACAATTTAATGAAATTGAACCCACGGGCCCTTATTTAATCAATGCCATCTATGAGCAAATCCAAATTAATGCCTTCAAAAAGCTTCCTTTCAATTGTGAAAAACAGATGTTGCTTAATGCCCCGAACATTATACATATATTATTGGGGTGGATTTAGGCTTCACCCATTTTTTAATTATATCATACACTACAAGAATTGAGGTTAAGATGGAGGACAAAATTGGGAGGACATTGGTGTTGTCCCTATAGGTAAGACATATAGGCACGACATCCAAAATTCCTTACAATAGGTTCTATAACCTATTGGGAGGATATTTTTCCTCCCAATAGATAAAAAGTCGTTGATATATGTTCTACCTTTAGAGACGACATTTTGTCCTTCCTACAAGTATAATAAGTCGTTGCTATATGTTCTACATTTAGGGACGACATTTTGTCCTTCCTATAAGTATAATAATTCGTTGTTATATGTTCTACCTTTAGGGACGACATTTTGCAATTCCTATAAGATATAATAAGTTGTCCTTATATGTTCTACCTTTAGGGATGACATTTTGTCCTTCCTTTAGGATGTAAAGTCGTCCCAAAAAAGAGCATTCAATTACCTTAACCAATCGTAAATAAATACACAATCAACTGAATTAATGTCTTACATATTGGAAGGGCAAGTCCTCCCAATAAGTTTAAAATGTCCTCCCAATAGCTCACAACTTCTTTAACAACCAACAGAGTACCACTTCATTCGGAGTATCAGTATCACTCTCCAAATACTCTCCAAACACTCTCCAAACAATATCCACAACAACAACAACATTTTAGCAATGTCAACATCATCAATATCAAGCACAATGTAGCAATATCAACAATAATGGCAAACAATTTTTGAGAAAACCAAATAAAGGTGTGAATCAATTCTTCTCCTTTCTATAATTATATGTAATCTAATTTTTAGTTGAATATAATTTCATCGTCAACATGTAATGACTCATAAACTGCAAAAGGTTAAGTTATAATGTTGACTTTACTAGTTGTATAAATAGTTAGAAATAATACCCCAATAACTTTTAAAATTTTCAAATGTCCCTAGGTTTGCATAAGTACCTAACAAAATTTTCATCCTATAAGAATCTAATTTGTAATGGAAAACAAAATATCATGACTATCTGTGGTTTTGAATGATGATTGCATTTTTTTTTTTTATAATATTATCAAGTTAAAATCTATTTACCTACTTCATTCATGCCACTAATGTATATCTTTGTATTAAAAAAATGGTAAATCAAAATGGTTGTAGTAATTTTTGTGAATAACAGTAAAATGGAGGAGCAAAGAAATTACCTAACAACTTTTGGTTCTTTTCTTTTTCAGGATATCAAATATAGTGATGGACAAGACATGGGTGCATATTACGAATAAGATGTCCACATAGTTCAGACGTGGAGTGAGAGAATTTAATAACAAATGTAGGCCTTTTGTGAATAAGAAAGGCTTGATTAAGTGCCCGTGCAACAAATGTTTAAATATGGAGTCTCATAAGTTATAAGCTGTTCAAATTCATATTCAGAGGTTTGGGTTTGATGCGTCATATGATACTTGGATTCACCATGGTGATATCTCACCGGAACACCAACCTGGTCTGCCAGACGTTGACTTTGAAATGATGGATGACATGACAAATGTTATGGCAGACTTGGACCAAGATGATGAGTACGGATCGGATGGCCCTGATGAGCAGTATCGTAATGTGTACGAAGCTATGAACACTAAATTATATCAAGAGATTTCATCATTCACTTTGATGAATTTTCTAGTAACGTTGATGAATATCAAGGTGAGTAATAAGTGGACAAATAGGTCATTTGACGAGTTTATTAAGTTGTTAAAACTTGCGTTCCCATCGATGAATATTGTCAACTCACATTATGAGGCTAAGAAGTTGCTTGCAAGTTTGGGTCTCGGCTATGAGAACATACATGTTTGATACCTAGACCTAAATCCCCGGGAAAATATTTCGTATTCATGCGACCTCTTGTGGATGAATTGAAATTTATATGGTCAGTCGGTGTGGACACAATTGATGCTGTCACCAAACACCGTGGTCTATTTCGCATGCGAACAGCATTAATGTGGACTATTAATGACTTTCCTGCAAGAAGTAGTCTGTCAGGGTGGAGCGGGCAAGGTTATATAGCATGTCCCACATGTAATGATGAAACCCCATCGATGCGCGAATTGGGAAAGGTAGTGTACTTTGGTGCTAGAATGTTTCTTCCTATACACCACTGATGGAGAAGTGATCGAAGAATTCTTAGCACTCTAAGAAATCTTCTCTGCAATAGTACGGAGTCGATTGTAGAGCGGTAAGCTTTCCCGAGTCGTGTCTCTCGAGGATAGATATAATCGGCGGTTGGTGGTTTTAGTTATTCTCTTGTTAATCTAAATTACACTAATCTAATCTACGAAAGCATTAAGTCATTATTTTGGGTTGAGTTTTATGCTAAAACTTGAATTTAAAAGGGGACTTTAATTAAAATAAAGAGAACGAGGGTTTAGGGTATTCGGTTCATCTCCACAATTAATCGGTTTTTGCTGAGCACTTAATCCACAATTCGAGGTTGTCAATCCCAAATGTCGATCAAGTATTGAGGTCGTCAATCCCAATTCTCGACAAGCTCCGATTAATGGTTCTAAACGAACCTAAACCCTAAACCCGTAATTACTAAACTAATTGCATCAAGAAAAACTTACGATTAAAAGAGAGTTCATGGAGGGAAAATCAAATTATTTGAATTTGAGAAAAGTCAAAGGCTTTTAAATTGAACAAGACAAATTACCAAAGAAGAAAAACTTCATACATCTTTTAAGGACTAAATGGTTGTCTAACTAAAAGAGGTAAAAAGCTTGAAAATGAAAGCATCCATGGAGCTAGTTAAAACTACACTAAACTAGGGTTTATCATTGCAAGGAAATGTAAAGGCTTGAAGGAAATGGAGTAAGCCCCAAATTCCAACAAGGAAGGGTTAGGATAAGGTTGGAGAAGGCTGGGCTTATTTATACAAAACCCGCAGGGGAAAAATCATCAAAATGGACCAAAATCCCGAACTCCCCTGCATTTCAGTCGATCGACTGAAAGCTGTCGATCGACTGAGATGCCCAAAACTCACAAAACATTCTGCCCGCTAGTCAATTTCAACCCCTCAGTCGACCGACCATTCGATCGACTACAACTCAGTCGACGACTGGAGTGCAGTCGATCGACTGACAGACAGCTCCGACTCGTTTTCTCGTTTCTGCTCCTGTCGTCCCCCGGTTGTCGCTCCTCGTTCACGCTGTGTTCCCTTGCTTTGCCCGTTCCAATCCGAGTCGAGTGGGATGCTCCGAGCGTGCACGGGACCGCTCTGGTCATCTTACGGCCATAAATACAAAAACGAGTAAAAACATACGAAAAACTAATAAAAACCGCACAAAAGCTACAAAAACCTAAAACTAACAAAATAGGCCAAAACAACTCCTAAAACCCGTAAATGCAAGCAAAACACACGCGAATGCGACACAAAAAGGTAACAAAAAAGAGTACAAAAAGGTATAAATCAACCACCCCACACTTAGAATGATTGCTTGTCCTCAAGCAATACTAATCTAGAATTACAAAACTATCCTCGGGTGATCCTAATCTAATGCACAAAACCTAATTCGAGACGTCGTATGCTACAATGCTTGTTAACTTGGCTAAAAGGACGACAAAAATGTTTTGGCAAAGAAATTTTAGATCAACTCCCAAAACCTAAAAGTACTAGGTAACCCTCCAAGTCGGTCCCCTCGTCCTTGCCCTGGCTAAGGTCTATCCACGGTCGAACCATTAATCGGCTCCCTACTAGCCCCGATCGTCTACAACTCTCTTTAACAAACAAAATCTAAAAAGAAGGAGAAAGAGAAAACGTGCAAGAGTTGCACGTTTTATTACTTAATAACTACAAGGATTTATAACTTATCCTTGTTTTATTCATCATCATTTTTTTTTCTTTTTTTTTTTTTTATTTTTTTCTTCTTTTTTTTTTTTTTTTTTTTGGTACCCAAGGAAATAAGGTACTTAAATACAAGATATATACAAAGAGAAATCAACGGCTCCGACCACTCGTTGCTACTAGCAACTTACAATGTTTTCGATCGAGCACATGGAGCAATTGACGACTCCAAATTACAAAACAAAATCCTATAGAGAGTGTTCGACGACGAGGCTAGTTGAGGCACTAGTTCTATATGAGCTCAAGGATAGCACTAAGCTAAAGCCGAACAAAGTTCCCAACGAGTCAAATTACCTAAGTACACTAAATTCGATCGAAATCTAAACTCCCTAACCAAATCATCAAAACCGCGTCACTTCGCCAAGGATCCAAGAAAAATAACACACACGCTACTCAAATTAACACAAGCAAGCATGCATCAACTTAAAAATCCTAAGACGAACCCTAACCACCACCCCACACTTAAAACCTAGCAATGTCCTCATTGCATATTAAGCTAGAAAAATGCGGTAAAAAGTGTAAGGGAAAAGGAAACGCCCCTATCTCCGAGCTTGTGGTGACGTGGTCGTGCATAAGTCCTCTCCAGGAGTCGAGACAAGCAACCTACAAGAAACAAACCAAACGGGGGGTTGCAAAAACAAAATACGAATAAAAAGTTTTTTTTTTAATTTCTTTTTTTTTTTTTGGATTTTCTCTTTTTTTTCTTTTTTTTTAAATTGGGTTGCCTCCCAATAAGCGCTACTTTAACGTCTATAGCTCGACGATTTATACAATTGACGCTATCCGGGATCCAAGAAGAGGTGGCAATCGTGCCACGCCTTGGTGTTCTCAAGTAGACACACCGGGTGACAAAGATCACCAAGGCGGGCAAGTCGAGCAAGCCGAAAAGTCAACAAAACAAAAGAGCGGGCTTGCATTGGTGGTCGGAAA
Organism: Phtheirospermum japonicum; assembly: GCA_014905375.1. NCBI lineage: Eukaryota > Viridiplantae > Streptophyta > Magnoliopsida > Lamiales > Orobanchaceae > Phtheirospermum > Phtheirospermum japonicum. Next base: position 391,024 of record BMAC01000689.1, on the reverse strand, counting down.
AAGGAGTAGTCGACCACCCAAACGTGATCATCCCAAAACGGGTCGACGTACTCCTTCGTCTCCCCGACCGTCATCTCCTCTCTCTCGACTTTAGAAATAGTCGTAGTCGGGTACGAGAGAGTAGGATACAACACATCCCCCACTACCTCTTCCACCTCCACTTGGTCAAGTAGCAACAAAGCATCGGGTGGCGGCAAAAGAGGCTTGATTAACTCCACATCCTCCAAAAACGGCACATCTTCATCATCCTCGCCAAAAGCAAGTAAGCTCGACATTCCAAGTGCCGTTGGAGACCCCAAAAGTGACTCCCCCTCAATTTCCACTACAATGTCTTCAAGAAGCACGAGAGGGGTATCGCCAACCTCCGACCCTATCTCCTCACCTTCTAACTCCACCTCCGTGCACACCTCTTTCAAAAGATCGTCAAAACTCGAATTGTCGTTAACGACCGTGGGAACCACCACATCAAAGATGGGCATCTCTGACTCGCACGTATTTGTCATGATTTTTGGTATATTTGGCTAGTGTTTTAGTTAGATTTGTTGTTAATTTTGGTTATAAGTTGGATTGATTGAGCATATTTTTGTATTTATGTATCTCCGACTTATTTTACCACATTTTATGTTTATTTTAGGTATTTTGAAGTTTTTCAGTGTTAAGGTGGATGAATGTGGGCCCGCGAGTGTAGTTTCAAAGAAATTGGGCCCTGATTTGGTATATTACAGCTGACACTGGGTCTGTCATCCACACTGGGTTACCCAGTGTCAAAAACCAGTGTTAGAAAATCTGGCAGAATCCATCCGATCGGACTGGGAGACCATCCGATCGGACTGGGAGACCATCCGATCGGACAAAAGCGTTACAAACTCAGATTTTTTGGAGATTTTCAGTTACGAAAGGGCTATTTGATGGCTAAAAAAGGCCAAGAACTCAACCACATTCATTGGACACGAGAATATCACTAGGAGTCCATTCGGGAACCAATAATCCCTCGTCCGGTTCGTGACAAGCCGGGTCGAGAAGACCATCTCGAACCTCTTGGGGATGACAACCCATGAGTGTTCTAGAATTGTTTTTCATTCTATTTCCCTTTTTTTTTCCAATTAAAATAATAGTTTTCAGATTTTAGATAGATGTTAGATTGGCTATCATTAATCGTTGGAATTGGTGGTTCATGACAAGCTTCCAGAATCCTAGCGTGGTTCATCTTATCTTCGGAATAGCTAAAGTTGGCAAGAATTTCATCATAGTGACAATCACTTTTCTCCAGTTTAGTAATTTCTAAACTTAGTTCTCATTAGTTTGTTTTGATTTTCAGTAATGTTGTTTGGATATTGTGTTTAGATTGGATATTGTGTTTAGATAATTTATTTGAATCGTTTATATTGGGATTATTGTGAATCATTTGGTGAAGAATTGTTTTGGGTAACTAGTTGATGTCTATTATCGTTTATTGGGCTTGTGATATTGGATTTGTCAATGGTTGTTGAGTAGAAATCACGGGTCTAGTGCTTGGAAACGTTTAGAACCATCGCTTGGAGTCATCGGGCGTTTAATCTATACGTTGGGATTGACAACCCCAACTCGTAGACTAAGTGTTCGATGAAATGCCTAAGCGGTCGTGGAGACGAGTCCAAGGCCCTAGACCCCCGTTTATTAATCTTTTAAAAGTTGAAGTTCGTTATTAAATCTTTTATTAACTTTAGTTAAGTTCTTGCATGGTGATTGACGCTCTCCTTGCGAGAATAGTTTAAATTGCTCATAGTATAAATCATCGTTTAGTTATTAAAATTCTCAAAACCCTTTTGTCCGAGTGTTTAGATTAGATTTTTATTATTTTCTCATTCGTATAAACAAACACAAGAACAACTTCCGATTAGTCTTCCTCGAGAGATCGACTCGAGTTAATTTGCCAAGTCTACAAGTGACCCCATTCTCTTGCGGGCGAACTAAAACCCTTTCAAAAGTAGACGAGCACTGTTTAACTGGATTTTAATTTTGAAAGGAACACAAAAGTTCGGCTCAATCTCGTCAAGACACGGTCTCTTAAGCTCGTCCACTTCATTGGCAATTTGCTCTACTTGAGTCTCCATGCGAGCAAGGCATTCATCCAATTGTCGAATCACCTCCACGAGCTTGGATGAGAGAGACTCAAAGTTCGGGAGTTAGGTCATAGACGAATCTTGAGAAAGTGAGGTGTACGGGTCGTCGTTCGGAGTATACGAACTCAAGGTGGGTAGGTCGTAAAAGTCGTAGCTACAAGAATATGAATCATGAATTTGGGGAGCATACGAGTCAAAGCTCGGGTAAGAAGAAGGCGGGGTGAGTTGAGCATATGGATCATCAAATTCCGGATCATAAAGACCACAAGTCGGTGCATACGGATCCATGCTCGGGTTATGAGGATATGAAATCGGTGGAGAATAAGAAGGGCTTGGGCCGGAATAATCGAAAGAGGGGGCCCATTCTTCACCGATCGAAGCGTACGGGTCATCGTAAGTCGAGGGGACCCGATAGCTTGGGGGAGTGGAGTACGGATTTGGATATTCGGGAGTTTGGATATAAGGGTTTGGATATGTGAGAGTTTGGATATTAGGGTCCTCGTATGACAAACTCGCTCGGTAGTTTGCCATCCTCGCCGGATCAATCGATCATCGGAGGCATCCTTTGATCGTCGTGAGTGTAGGCGGGCAGGATCGGGCTCCCCGAATGAGTACCTTGCAAATACAACACTCAACAAAGGATTACGAGCATCGAAAGTAAAACAAAATTCTAAATTAACTAACAACTAAGATAACAAGAGAAATAATTAAAAACACCACTAGCCTTAATCTATCCCCGGCAACGGCGTCAAAATTTGATCGAAGAATTCTTAGCACTCTAAGAAATCTTCTCCACAGTAGTACGGAGTCAATTGTAGAGCGGTAAGCTTTCCCGAGTCGCGTCTCTCGAGGATAGATATAATCGGCGGTTGGTGGTTTTAGTTATTCTCTTATTAATCTAAATTACACTAATCTAATCTACGAAAGAATTAAGTCATTGTTTTGGGTTGAGTTTTATGCTAAAACTTGAGTTTAAAAGGGGACTTTAATTAAAATAAAGAGAACGAGGGTTTAGGGTGTTCGGTTCATCTCCACGATTAATCAGTTTTTGCCGAGCACTTAATCCACAATTCGGGGTTGTCAATCCCAAATGTCGATCAAGTATTGAGGTCGTCAATCCCAATTCTCGACAAGCTCCGATTAATGGTTCTAAACGAACCTAAACCCTAAACCCGTAATTACTAAACTAATTGCATCAAGAAAAGCTTACGATTAAAAGAGAGTTCATGGAGGGAAAATCAAATCATTTGAATTTGAGAAAAGTCAAAGGCTTTTAAATTGAATAAGAAAAATTACCAAAGAAGAAAAACTTCATACATCTTTTAAAAACTAAAAGGTTGTCTAACTAAAAGAGGTAAAAAGCTTGAAAATGAAAGCATCCATGAAGTTTTGCAAGAACAAGAACAAACTAGAATCTAGAAATGAAGAACACTAAATCTAAAAACCAACACAACATCAATAACAACAATCAACAATAACAACACAAGAAAATAAGAGAAAGGAAACTACCAATTGCATTGAACTCAAAAGCTTCAATTCTTCAAACAACAAGAACAACAAATGAAGGAGGTGTCACTCACTCCAACAATTGCTTCAAAAACAACTAACTAACTACTAACTAACAACTAACTAGCTAAGCTAAACTAGATTAACCACTAAGCTAGCTAAAACTACACTAAACTAGGGTTTATCATTGCAAGAAAATGTAAAGGCTTGAAGGAAATGGAGCAAGCCCCAAATTCCAACAAGGAAGGGTTAGGATAAGGTTGGAGAAGGCTGGGCTTATTTATACAAAAATCGCAGGGGCAAAATCATTAAAATGGAAAAAAATCCCGAACTCCCCTGCATTTCAGTCGATCGACTGAAAGCTGTCGATCGACTGAGATGCCCAAAACTCACAAAACATTCTGCCCGCCAATCACAAAACTCACAGCTCCGACTCGTTTTCTCGTTTCCGCTCCTGTCGTTCGCCGGTTGTCGCTCCTCATTCGCGTTGTGTTCCCTTGCTTTACCCGTTCCAATCCAAGTCGAGTGGGATGCTCCGACCGTGCACGGGACCGCTTTGGTCATCCTACGGCCATAAATACAAAAACGAGTAAAAACATACGAAAAACTAATAAAAACCTCACAAAAGCTACAAAAACCTAAAACTAACAAAATAGGCCAAAACGACTCCTAAAACCCGTAAATGCAAACACAACACAGGCGAATGCGACACAAAAAGGTAACAAAAAGTGTACAAAAAGGTACAAATCAAGAAGTTCGTGTGATTTCAATGGTTTACCAGAATATCGGATCCCTCTAGTAAATCTCAAGCACATAGAGCTACATCAAGATGACATGCCGTCTGACCATGTTGTTGAAACTCATGGTCCATCTTCAAGTACTTCTACATCATCTGACATGTATAGCGATGATGATGACATGGAGGATGACACCCTAGTCGAGTACGAACATGTTGAACAATAAGATCATATCACTAGTGAAGATGAAATAAATGATGATCTGCAAATAGGAGATAACGATTTTGATTAGTATCGTAACACCGCTATAATCATGTTTTAATCATCATCATCGTCGTCATTTTATGTTTTAATTATCATACACTGCAATTCTAATTAGTTTTTCAACACCAATCAAATTGACTGATTTTATTTTTATTTATTTAGATTCATTTATTTTATTTTTATGTTTTTTCTTTAAAAATTCACATCAAGATAATATAAAAAGCTATGTGGGTTTTTAATATTTTATTTTTATATTTTAAGATTCATTTATTTATTTCTATATTTATACCATTTTTCTTAAGATTAATTGAATTTACTTCTATTTTTTGTTAGAAGATATGATTTAATTAACCGAATGACTGTAATTCATTTATGAAAATAACCTATTGAGAAATTTATCTATTAATATATCTTGAATCTCTCGCTTCGACGTGTTGTACGGGGGCCTTAAGCCCAATTTGATATATTCTCTAAATACTATATTTATGGTCCTTGAGATCTGTAATATGTAACCCTAATTAGTTAATATAATCCGTCCTTCTCTTTTCACGTGGATGTAGCCAATTTGGTAAACCACGTAAATATGTGTCTTCTTTATATTTTTTGTTTATTGCTTTATAATTCAGTTCATTCATAACATTATCCACTATAATCATAAACTTCACATTTTTCTCGGTTGAATTT
>BMAC01000689.1:350795-375116 GCA_014905375.1 Phtheirospermum japonicum | reverse complement strand
TGATTATGCTATGCCACTTTTAGATATCTAAATAATTTATGAGTTAAATAGGTAGAGTTTCACATCTGTAACATAATTTTTATTTTGTAAAATTAAACTTTGATAAATCCTTGCTCGCATGCATAGATATTAAACTAGATATATAAGCACTTGTACAAATACGATACACAAATATGATACAATACAAGTTAAATATACAACATATTTTGATATTTTAATGATACCTACATATGTGTTTGTTTGTAGTTGTTAAATACAATCAAGCGATAAATTATGATAATACATTTATGTTGTGAAAATATTAATCACATTAATACATGTCTAAATGTACAAAATAACATGTATTCCATACGTTCCACCAAGATAGTTTAATATTCTATTTTCATCCGTCCCATAATAGTCCAGTTATTATATTTAATATATCATTAATTTCTCATTTCCACACATATCCCTAATTAATATTATTGAAATACTTAGTTTTCCACATGGTAAATTTAGTTCAATATTCTATTTTCATCGTCCCATAATAGTCTAGTTATCATATTAATATATCATTAATTTCTCATTTCCACACATATCCCTAATTAATATTATTGAAATACTTAGTTTTCTACATGGTAAATTTAGTTCAATATTCTATTTCCACCGTCCCATAATAGTCCAGTTATCGTATTTAATATATCATTAATTTCTCATTTCCACACATATCCCTAATTAATATTATTGAAATACTTAGTTTTCTACATGGTAAATTTAGTTCAATATTCTATTTCCACCCGTCCCATAATAGTCCAGTTATCGTATTTAATATATCATTAATTTCTCATTTCCACATATATCCCTAATTAATATTATTAAAATACTTAGTTTTCTACATGGTAAATTTAGTTCAATATTCTATTTCCACCCGTCCCATAATAGTCCAGTTATCATATTTAATATATCATTAATTTCTCATTTCCGCACATATCCCTAATTAATATTATTGAAATACTTAGTTTTGTACATGGTATGAGAATTGATGATTACAACAAAATGTTAATATTCAAATAACAAATATACTAATTTCAACACTAATTTTTATTAGTATTAATTGACATTAATACTTAGTTTCACTCCTATGTAGTACTGTCAAACGGGCCCGCCCACCCCGGCCCGCCGCGGGCTGCCCCAAAACGGGGCGGGCGCGGGCCAGTCCGTTTTTGCACGAGCCTGGAAAACTGAAGTCCGCGGTCCGCCTGCGGGCCAACGGGCCGGACCGCGGGCTGGCCCGTGTTTTTTTATTTTTTTATAAAATCTTATTTTTATTTTAAAAATTATAAAAAATAAAATTAAAATTTTAAAAATATTACTATAATATTTAAAGTATTATAACGGGCTCATAGAAAATAAAAGAATACGAATATGCCTTCAAATTTAACCAATATAAATTATAATTATAATTATAATAAAATATAAAAAATTAAAATTAAAAAAAAAAGGGTCAGCCCGCGGGCCAGCCCGCTTCAGCCCGCAGTCTTTACGGGGCGGGCCAAAGAAGCCCGCGATCAAACGGGCCACGAGAAGGACAGCCCAAGCCCGCCCGTTTGCGCGGGCTAACGGGCCGGCCCGCGGGTTTCGCCCCATTTTGACAGTGCTACTCCTATGTAATAAAAAGAGATGGGAGTTTATTGTAGCTGCCCCTTCGCTTGACACGTGGCATCCTTTTTTTTTCTCTATACATTTTTCGTTCTTTTTTCTTTTCCTGCTGCTTTGGTGTTGTATTGTCGAAAGTCAACAGAAATGCAAGTTTTCGGGGGGTGTATTCATTTGAAACTTATAGAGACATTTTAAGATTTGTTTAACTATAAGATTTGTATGGATTTTTTTTTATTTTTATTGATTTTATATATTTGTTGGGAGTTTATAAAAGTTTTGTGAAATCTCATGTTTAAAGATGGGATTTGGTAGTGGGATTTGGTGTATACAATTAACGTAGAAGTCTAGGAAAATCCAGTCAAATTACAAATTCAAAGATTATTTGACTTTTTAAATACCTCATGACAATTTAAGATTTCAAAACATCTCAAATGAATACCTTGAGACTTTTATGGACATTTATTAATTCATTAGAAATCTCAATTAAATACCTCAAGACTTTTATATGTTTTAAAATGTCTTAATTAAATACACCAGGATTTTAAAAATCTTAAAATGTCTTTAAAAGTCCTAAATGAATACACCCCCCTTCGTTCTTTTCTCTTTTTTCTTTTTTTCTGCTTCTTTGGTTTTGTGCCGTCGAAAGTCGATCAGAGAAACGAAACGAGAAGGTGGTGAAGTTGTTGTCGTCCTGTTCCCGTTATGAGGTCGAGGATTACGGGTAAGGGTTCAATCGATTCCAAATTTCTGAACAGTCTGTTTGCCCAAATCACTATCTTTCTTCCTCAACTCACGATTCGTTACTGTACACCCTTATTTGTTGACACTCGGCAGCTCTTATGTTTCGTATCTGGACATGGCAAGGGAATAAGTGAGGAGCAGATTTGTTAGGTGAGTAGTTTGTATACGAGACATTTCTCTAGGGTTTCATTTTTCTTTCAATCCTATAAAAAATCTGAAGTTCCTTGAATCGATTCCATTGAAATGGTGAAATTTCACTTTCATTCGGATCTCGTGGTGTCAATTTATTGGTTCGATTTTGCAGAAAATAGAGGGGGATTTGGAGGCCGAAAATTGCTGAATGTGGAGTAGTTGAGGTAGGTGGGCGATCTCACAGACATGCGCAAGGCATCCCCTTTTCTGCCTCTCTCTAGGGTTTTGTTTTTCTTTGATTGTATGAGAAATCCAAGGCTCCCGATTCCATCAGAATGGTGAGCAATTGTGCCCTCCCAATTTTGGATTAACTATAATTCCATTTTTTTCTTCATGCAGTTTGGATCTCCTAATTCTAATTTTTTGATTGAATATTGCAGGAGAATGGAGGGAGATTTGGGAGCAAAAAAAATCAAAGATGATGGCGAGGGACTCGGCCGAGCTGTAGTATCATTTTGGCTAATGTGACTGTATATTGTTACATTGGTGGGGTCGTTAAGAGGGTTTCCACGGAGATGATGGATCGAGGTAAGAATTTTGACTATGAGTCATTTGATGTTCTATGGCTAACATCAACCGTTGTAGTTACTGCATTATGATTTTAATAAGATGTTAATTGTGCGAGATCATTTGGTTAATGTTTTATGAATACAACTAAAATTGTGGTTGAGTTTTTTTACTGAGTTTCAAAATTGTGTGTTTATTTTTTACTTTCCTTTTCTGTGTATGTATCTATGTACATTTAAAAAAAATCTTGAATTATTTCAAAGCAGAGATCTCGAAAGGCTGGCGTGAGTTTTCGAAAGACGATCGATGTGTAAACAATGATCGATAAGTCTCTACTCTCGGATATAGAAGAGTGGCCTAAAAAATCGTGCCTTTATTTTTCTGATGTAAAAGCAATGGTACAAAAAAAAAGGATTTTACAATCTAGACTTTATTTTTTGTTTGCATTAATTTCCATCAGTTTTACTCAATTGCACTGTGCACATCCTAGATATGGTCTTGAGTCCGTGTGAATCTTACACCAGTCCAGAACATAGTTCTTTATTTTCTATATATTCCATGCTCTGGGAATTTCGAAATGAAAACACGTTTATACTACATTACGATTTTAATGAGGTGTTAATGGCGTGATGTCTCTCGATTGCTTCAAATTGTTTGGTTGATTTGTTTTATGAATATGCTTGAAATTGTGGTGAGTTTTTTTAGATTATATGATTGCAGCCAATATTCGATTGATCATCACTTATTTTTTAGTGAATTTAAAATTTATGTGTCTTTTTTTTTTCTACTCTCTTTTCTGTGTATGGTATATTATTTTTTCTCCATTAATCTTGATTTGCTCTTTTTTATGCATTCTTGTTGGTTGATTGTTATCATTGGCTATGCGTTGATCAATGTTTCGGCTGATACTTACATTATCTGTTGTCTATCTTATAAATTTATAGTTGGAGTTTATGGCCTATTTTTTCAAAAAAAATCCAAAAAACTTAGTATTATAGAGGAGTGCGAATATATTGCCTGATCATGCATTCCTAGAACTACTGTTAAGTTTTGTTTATTTTTGACCCTATTTTTTCTAATAATGTTAATGTTTCTTCTATGCATTGTATACAGTTGTTAATAAGATCAGGTAGTGCTCCTGAGGAATATCTGATGCTCCTTGTCCCAGAGGCATATAAAAACCATCCAACCTACTGTCGATCAAATATCCGAGGTATTATATTTCCTCGATGTCAAATTATTAATAAAATATTCTTAAGTTCTGATAGTGGTCTGTTTTACACCTTATCTTATTTTCGTTCGCTAAAACGAGAGTTACTATAACATGCTCTCCGGTTGACAAGTGGCATTCTCTATTCTTGACACTTGTATACGTTACGTGTGATAGACTAAAATTCCCTACCTTTGAATAATTAGCGTTTTTGAGATGGTGAGTCAATTTTTTTTTTAATTATTTCTTTGATTTGTTGCTTCGTTTACCGATAAATTCGCAACCATTTTTGTTGCGCCTTCTTTTCTTTGTATGGGTGATTTCTTATTGATCGTATATTTATTTAGTCTGGCAATATAGTCATATTGATGTATGTTTCTATTTAGTTGTGTGTGTTTTACTTGAAAGTGTGTGGGATGGTGATTGTGTTAATTAGATTAAACTGCAGATTTTCTGATGAATTCAGCGTATTCAATTTTCATAATATATGTACTGGTGATTTGTTTTTCAGATTAATGCTTTCGCAATAATAAAATATTTTGATGTTGGATATTCAAGTATTCTTTCCTAAAATATTTTAATAAAATATCTTGATGTTGGATATTCAAGCACTCTTTGATCTACTTGGTAGCGCGAGAGTGCTTGAGATGTTTACATTGTGGGATTTTGATTTGATTTTCGAGTTGGTACATGAGTTGGCTTTAACTCTCTCTAGGTATGGTGATCGTATTTGTATTATATGTCCACTAATATTAGATCAAATTGTGACTTTGATTTTTTCCATCATATAATTAAAAAATATATATTTGTTTCAATAATCAGATCTTTTATAAAAATCACTTATTTATGTTTCTACGGTTAGCATTGTTGCAAGTGTGTTCATATGGAACTGGAAAGTTGTTCAAAATCTTCTTCATGTTTAGTATTTCCGGCAAATATATATACACCACTATTATGTTTTGCATTTTATTTGGAAAAGCCAACACCCACCGACCCACCCATCCCCGTAAAATACTGTACATGGTAAATGGATGTGTGTGTGCGTATGTATGCAAGCATTCAATACTATATGTACAAGGTTTACGAGCTACACTGATTGATTCGGCATGATTTGGAAGTGATATATGTCCTTCTCATATATTTTCGGGATTACGTATCATGTGCAGGGGTCCAACCTATGGAAACAGAGGCAAGGTTGTACTTGCATTCGAGGAAAATGGCTCTTCAAAGATAGGTGTTAGATTTGATAGGTCAATTCCAGAAGTTAATGATCTTGGGGGCCTCTGTGAAGAAGATCGTGGTTTCTTCTGTGCAGGTAATTTGCACGCAAGTTCGTCTGCATTTCACAGTTTATGCATGTATCAAATTTTAATGAAGCTTTTTTTTGTGTGTGTGTGCGCAGCCGATTTGCTCCGTCTTGAGAGTTCCAGTGCCGACGATGTCGAAAAGCTTGTAATTAATGAACTCTTTGAGGTAACTTCTTTTTCATGATAAGAATTAACAAGATGATTTCTTTTCAGATATTTAAAAATATCTTTGTGGTGTAGGTTGCTTCCATAGAATGTAAAAGTAGCCCATTAATCTTGTATTTGAAAGATATAGAGAAGTCACTGGCCGCAAATTTTGAGATATATGTGGCCTTAAAAGAAAAGCTGGAAAATCTTCCAGAAACTATGAATTAATTAAATAATATACTTTTAGTAAGTAATAATCTATTTAATTTATGTGGCCATATAATTTTATTATATACGCTGTTAGTTATTATACTTTTAGTAAGTTAATAGAAATTAATAGATTATATAAAGGGGAAAAGATTGTAACCATCCTGTACTATACACGTTTTTTGGGTTTACATCCTAACGTTTTTTTTGTAATTTAATGCATCCTGTTCTATACAAAATTTTGAAAGTGCATCCTATACTATACAAAATTTAGAAAAAAACTAGTTTTATTAAATAAAAACTCAAATTTATTAAATAAATATGCAAACCATATTTTATCCTAATGTTTACCGGAACTAGTTTTATTAAATAAATAAAATTTATTATTTATTTGGTAATAAACTCGGTAATTTTTGCATATTTAATAAAATATGCCGGAACTAGTTTTAAATAAATAATAAATTCACCGGAACTCACACAAAGTATATGGGTTTGAAAATATGCAACCTCACTCGTGAGARTAGMTYAGTTTCGARGAGTTTGGACGAGTTGATTGGTCGGAGGATGCACTTTCAAAAAATTTTGAAGTACAGGATGCATTAAATTACAAAAAAAATGTTAGGATGCAAACCCAAAAAATGCGTATAGTACAGGATGGTTACAATCTTTTCCCCTTATATAAATAATATGAATATAATTTTTTCTAACATGTAATATGAATTTAATTAATTCAACCTATAAGAAAGAAAACATGTCTTGTCATTGTAGCACCTCCTTCGATTGAAAAGTGGTTGACGTTGTGGTCGACACTTGTTTGTTTTAGTATTTGATGGACTAAAATACCCTTCATTTTATGGTTTCATGTGAAATCTTAGTCTTGACTCCCCACAATATTTTTCACTAGAGAGGTTTCCAGCTCCTCCGTATGAGATTGTTGAATTTTTCACTAGAGAGGTTTCCAGCTCCTCTAAGCCTGCTGAAGCTACACCTACTGCCATTCCTGTTCCTGAGGTTCACCCTGAACTTGAACCTAATTTTGGGTTTGAGTTTTCACCCGATTCCTCTGATGAGATTCTTATCCGAGATCTTCTACCATCCAAGAAGGCCGCAAAGAAGAAGGTCAAGGGTACTGTGTCTGCTGTCGCCCAAAAAGATGATGTTAGGTCTGGTGATTTGTCACCAGAGCCAACATCACCCGTTGTTGAACCAGTTCCTTCCTCTAATGCTAACTCAGAATCCGTTTCATCTAGAGGTGCACCGATCACGTCTGTTGCCTCAGACCACTCTGGTGATGCTCCATCTGAGGCCATTGAAATTGAGGACATGGAGCCAGTCTCTCTCAGGTTCCTGACAAGTAAAGTCGAGGAGTTGTTCTTAGAATATCAGAACCGGGGCTTAATTGTTGAGCGCCGAGTGATTAACATGAATTTGTCTTGATTTTAGTTAGTATTTTAGTTCATTTTTAGTATAGTCTTCGGTGAAAGTTTGATAGATTGAGTACATTTTCGTATTTTCTTATCTCCAACTTGTTTTATCATATTTTAATTATAATTAATTAATTTTATGTTTATTTTAGGTATTTTGGTTTGGACGTAGTCGAGGATGGGCAAACGAGTAGAGTTTCTGCGAAAACGGGCCGCGATTTGAAGAATTAGAAGCTGGCAGACTTTTTATAACGGTTTTTCAGTTGTAACCGTTATAGTATCCCTGGCCGACCAGCCCTGCCGAGTCCTGCCCAGCGCTGCGCACACCTGCCGACCGCTGCCTGCCGARGATGCCGAGCGCTGCCGAGCCATGCCCACACTGACATTCTATAACGGATTTCTTAAAGAACCGTTATAGAATCCCTGGCAGACGCAAAATGCTCACGAACTCTCTGTCGCGTCAGTCGACGCAGCGTCGACGCACTGTCGACGCAACTTGCTGAAGCGTCGATGTCGACGCACCCGCCCAGCCGACGCGCACGCCCTGGCAACACCGACGCCGAGTAGCAGCGCGCGTCAGTCGACGCACCGTCGACACGACTGCCCAGAAAACGCGTTTTCACGCGTTTTTAGGTTTTTTAGGGCCTTAAGACTTCCCAAAATTATAAATACCTATGTATTTCGAATTTTTAACATACACTATCATATTCCTAGGGTTTCTAAGGCCTTTTGGGGGCTGACAACCCCAACAAGTGCCCTTCGATTTCTTAGTTTATCTTCATAATTCTTAGTTTTTAGACTTTAGATTAGTTATTAGATAGTTTAGATTCAAGATTTCTTTACCAAAACGCTGCGGTTCGTCTTAGTTTAATAGTAAGTAATTATTCTCTTCGCCTTTTAATTTAGTTGCATGATTTCAATTAGTTTAATTAATTATTGCTTTCATGATGAATCGTGATTGTGATTTTGTTGGGTTTATTATGTTGATTGTTTTTGGCTAGATCTTATGGGTCTAGTGCCTAGATTCGTTGTGAACCATCAATTGGGTTTTCCCAAGCGATCGTGGAGACGAATCAAAHCTCTAYAARCCTAGTTTTCTTTAATTTGTTTTAAAAGTCTTTTAATTAATTTAAATGAATCTAGGTTTAATTGCTCTTAGATAATTTAATCTTAGTTTTAGATAATTAATGCTTAGTTTAAATGATCTCTAGACTTAATTAATTAGTTTATAGCTTAAGTAATCTTTAGATTTAATTTATTGCTCTTAGTTTAATTAATCTCTAYTTCTTAAAACTCTCAAACAAACCCCCCAGTTCGCGTGTTAGATTAGTTTTATTTTTATTTTCTTATTCGTTAAAACAAACACAAAACGAACTTCTGAATCTAGTCTTCCTTTGAGATCGACACGAGTCAACTTACCCACCTACAAGTGATCCCGTACTCTTGCGGGCGAGCTTTTTAAAATTGACAACTTTAAATAAAAGTAGGTGCAAAAAGTTCGAATCACCGAGTCCCGGTTGATCTCTTTGAAAAGCAAAATCTGATTGCTTTCTTTAAGCACCGAGGTATGTTTTCAACTGTCACTACTGCGATGCCATTTGTTCATGTTGTTGTCTTGGAGTTTTATGCAAATTTGTTACCTTCTGTTGCCAATCCCAAATCTGTTAACTATTGGAAAATGTTTTTGCGTGGGAAAGTCTATTTTACTCCGAACTTGATAAATGAATTGTTTGGTACTGAGGCGTACCATGGTGGCTCGGCGGTTGATGATATGAATGAGGTCATTTTGTTTTTATCCGGTGAATTGGTGAACAAGTGGCGAGAATAGTTGCCCAGCAGTTTGTCCTCTCTTTACTCGGTCTTGCATAAGATAGCCATTTTCAACTGGGTGCCCTCGAAGAATGCGACCGTTCTGACTCGGCCTCAGGCTCAGTTCTTGTTTAAACTTGGTCGGGGTATCAAGTCCAATTTTGGGCAACAGGTCTTTCATGCTATAACCAAGTTTGCCACCACCAAGAATATTTCTTCTCTCTGTTTTCCCTCCCTTATTTACAGCATCCTGGAGAATCAAGGATTTACGCCATATGGGGATTATGCTCTTACTGGAGAGGCTGAGTGGTTCACCCTACGTAGCCAGCACTTGACTGGGGCACGTGTTGTGGACCTCTCCTGGCAGGCACCCGTGCGGGATGATGTTGCGTCCGGTGACAGTTCTGGCTTTCCCAACACCAGTCACAACATGGTTTGTCTCTCTGCTCAGGTTGTGCGTGCTCAGCTCACTATGCTTGACAACCAGATTGCACATCTCCAGGTGCTGCGGGGTTCCTTGGTGGAGGCCCTTTTGATTTCTGAACAAAAATGGGGGAGAGAATGAGAATGCCGACGACGCTGCCGAGAATGACAAAGATGATGATTGTGGTTCATTTGATGGAGAAGCTGCTGGTGATGATGATGGAGAAGCTGCCGAGGTGTTGGCAAGCTTAGCCAACGAACGGAGGAGGAAGGCTCCTGGTCTTTGAGTGATCATGCCTCTCTTAGTTTCTGTTTTTTTTATTCTTAGTTGCTGCGAAAATATTTTTTTTATGTTGGGTTGTTTAAAAAATGTTTTGTTTGGGTGGAGTTGTTAAACTCAGGGGGGATTTTGATATGTCTTGCTTGCGTCGTTTGTGTTTTGTACACAAAGACAAAAGGGGAGATTGTTGACAATATTATTCTTGACAATGTTTCTTTTTGTGTGTTTCCCTTTCTTGGACTTTGTTTTATTTAGAACTTCAGATTTATTTCCTAAAGGTAGTTTAGGATGCTATTTAGTTTCCTTATTTTTAGCCTAACTTGTTTATCAAGATTAGGAGTCTTGATTATTTAAGGGAAATGAACGACGCAAATGAACTACAGTTTTTGAAGGGACGCAAGACATTTTCTCGAGAAGCAGAGCTAGAATTCAAAACCAAGAGATTTTCAACATTGTGTAACCAACGGAGGAGATCAGATCGATCGTAGTAACAAGTATTTGTGTATCAAGTGTTGATACATTTGTTTTTCATATATTACTTAAATATATTGTAATTGATCTTGAACGGTTAAGTAACATAGTTTTCGAGTTTGTATACCCATGTCCGTAAGTATATTTACTTACGGGCTAAAAGTTTAATAAGTGTGTTCATTTATTCTTATTCCTCTACTAATTTAATATTTTTCTATTTGGTGTTATTACTGGTATTACTTAGTATCAATCATAACATCTGATGTGTTATAAGTTTACAATTTCCAAACTGATTAATGTTAAGTTTGGTGTTATTTACCACGAGACTTAACATCTATTTTCAAAATCATAGATTTAAAAAATTACAATCGTTAAAATTCAATTTTAGGTAGACATTTGTAAATGATCATTTCATTAAATGGGTAATCAACACTTCGTGGATGCTGATTCATATAATTCACGTTATTGTTGTTGTTTTGGCCCGATTCATCCATACGATTCATTTCCTTATGTAATGGAAATAGATTTTGATCCTTTTTATTATATTATTGTACATGGTCATATTGCTTGATCATTCTTGCTTTTGGTGTTTGAATTTGGCAATGTAGCAGAAATTGAGCTAGGTGCTAGGTTGTGAATATTCGGCATACAAGCAATTTGGAAACTAGAAATTGGACCTAGGCACCAAAAATCGGTCAATTTTTTTTTTTAATATTTATAAAAAAAGTGGAATATCCAAGTGTTGGTCGGGCGTCCAACTAGCGCCTGACGATTTCTGCAACCTTAGAATTTGGTCATACTTTTGTTATCAATTACTATTGAGAAATAGGATTATCATGTTTCATTGTCAAGCAAGCTTTGTTAGTGTTGATGAACATGAAGATGAAACTGAGGAAAGATGATACGGACCAAAATATCCATACGTGATATTATTTCATATATGTGAGTATTTGTGAAAGGCGACCTCATTTCCTGAAAAGGGTGTTCCTCTGGGAGGTGAGCGAGCTTGGTGGTTTCTTTGAGAAGTGGGCGAGCTAGTTTTATAGAATAGCGACCTGGAGTATGAGAATGAGTTCTCATATATGGTCACGACCTCTTGTGTTTTGTGTTGGATGATGGAGCTCGTTTATGGGCTTAATGTGGATGGGTTTTGGGTCCCAATGGATCGTATGGAAAGAATAACAGGCTCAGGCCTATTTTGGTGATTTAATTAAGATGTTTATTTTTTATGGAAACTTAGCATATAGGAGGAATCCAAATTATAAGACGGTTGTAGTGTCCTGATATTTATGAAATTGTAATGTGAGAAGGTAATCCTAAATTGTGAAAGAAGATTTCTCTTATCTCTATAAAAGGAGGTGCATACCTCTCATTATTAATTATCGTATCATAATCGCATCCTATATTTTTATTCCAGTAGAAGTATTGAGTGTTTTGAACTTGTTTTGACTTAAGCATCGGAGGGACTTAACGGGCTCGAAATCCGATCCGTTCGAGGCGCTGTTTTGCAGGACTAGTTAAGTCGGCAAGAGGATATTCGGAAGCTTGGCGACGTATTCAAGATCTACTTCAGGTCGCTGATCTTTATTTTGAAGTTAGAACTCCGTATATTTGGTAACTCAATATTTTGGACTTACCAAAAGCCTATGTATTATTTATTATTAACACAATCATTTGTTCATGTTTATGATTATTTTCTGCTTAGTTTTAAGTGGATATACACAATGAATGTGCATGATCTAAATTATTTACGTTAGCGTCGTTGTTTGATTCTTATTCAATTTTTGGCCAGGTTGGTCCAGTTGATTTATTATTATTATTATTATTATTATTATTATTATTATTATTATTATTATGTTCTTGATATATAAGGTTTTGCCTGAAATTGATCATAAAAATATGAAATCTGGAGCCTAATTAATCTCATAGTCTTCAATTATGTTACTAGATTTGGGATCTGGCCTTTGTTGCATTCTTAGCTGTACACATTCAAGAACTGTTTGTGGCTACCTAAATGGTTGCCCTGTGGATCAAAATGTTGAGCAAGATTATAAATTTGCTCAGCTGGGAAATGTGCATTTGGTTGGTTCTACGCGGAACCGCCGCCGAAATACCCGGAAATTGGAAGCAATTGAATTCCTTCTCTCTTGCCAATGGCCTCTTCTCACATAGCAGATAGCAAAGTTTTCTCTAGGAACACATTGTTTTATTTAATTAGCTTATCAATATAAATTATTGTTTTGATAATGATTGCATATACATTTATATACACTTAGCACTGATAAAAACATCCACACCCTTTTTTATAAAATGTTTATGATTGTTTCGATAAATATTCAGTTATATGTATATTTTGTGATAAATATATAATTATCAGAATCATGTCAAATATGATAAATATTAATATATGTGTGACAAATTTACAAATAGTGGGGATGAAGAGGTGATAAAGGTATAGTCTTTGTAAGCATATATTTATAAATGTTCATTTTTATTATGATAAAAGTATTCATCACCTTTGCAAGTGTGATTACGTGATAACGTTTGATTTAATTAATTGTGGACTTTAGGCCCGTGTATTTATTTTTATGGTTAAATTTATGGGAAGTTTTATAGTGTTTTAACGATAATATTTCTTTATCCGATTAGAATCACTAAATTAAAAGTTGGTTATAAAAATTGACAAATCAATAGATATAAATACAGTTCACAACACCGTAATTATTTCCTGTATTTCTATTTAAGTAGGTAATTTAATTAGTTAGAATTATCTTTGGATAAGAGTATTAGTTTAGATTATATATATATATATATATATAGGGTTAGGTTCAAATGAGAACCCGTCTGTGAACCTAGAACTCATCTTGACCATTAGATTAGATAATCTTGATGGTTGAGATCATGACATGTCAGTATGGTAATAATGTAAAAAAAAAATGCATTAATTAATTAAAAAATGTATTTTGGATATATATCAACGTTTACAAAGAGCACTACATTGAAATGAAATTCAAATCTTCAACAAACCATAACTTTTTCAAATTTTATTCGTTTTGAATGAAATATATATCAAATTAATCACATTCTCAAGATCTACAATTTAAGATACATATTGCATYTTTTAAAACGTAAAATATATATATATATATATATAATTAAATTAAAAAAATTGGACTGATTTTAGCACTACAGTACTGTGTAAAAAGCACAATGAACCTGGACATATAATTGCACTGTGCAATATTAAATATAAGGTCAGGATTAGTCCCTAGGTTTACATTTACATATAATGACGAGGTTCTCATTTGAACCCAATCATATATATATATATATATATAGATAGATAGATAGATAGATAGATAATCTTGATGGTTAAGATCATGACATGTCAGCATGGTAATAATGTAAAAAAATGCATTAATTAATTAAAAATGGTATTTTGGACATATATCAACGTTTACAAAGAGCACTACATTGTTCTTTAAGAAAAAAAAACAATACGATTCTATACAAAAAGCATCACAAATTTCGTTTATAAACTGCAAATTCAAAAATTTGAAATGAAACTCAAATTTTCAACAAATCATAACTTTTTCAAATTTTATTCGTTTTGAATGAAATATATATCAAATTAACCACATTCTCAAGATCTATAATTTAAGATACCATATTTTAAAACGTAAGAATCTAAGGCCAGGATTAATCCTAGGTTCATATATAATGACGTGGTTTTCATTTGAACTCAATCCTATATATATGAGTTTTATATTATCATCGTAATCTTTTGATTTAGTTTTATACTTTATAAGATTTAAACAAATAATTTAAACACTAACTAATCAAATAAATCTGTTCCTTGCTTTTCTAAATAATTGTGAGTTCCCGACTAGTTATAGATTTATTTAATAGTTGTATATACGCTTCCTTTTGAATTTATTTCATTTATCTTAGATTTTGAATTTTATTTGGTTTATCAAATGATATCCGGATGATATATTGAAATTTAATGATATTTTATAAAATCATTACAAACTTATCTAAAATCTTTATAAGTTAATGAAATAAATTTAATGATCAACTCAATGTGTATAGTTCTCTCATATATTATTCATAAGTTATTTTATTGTACATTTGTATTTGTATGTGTATTTGTTTTTATTTTTATTTTTATTTTATTTTATTATATTGGTATATCTTATTTCTTGAGATAAATTTTAAGCTTTTCGTGTATCTTCCATTCATTTCTTTTTCTTCAATCTTATTTCTCCACTTATTGATTGTTTTCAAAATATTTTAGAATATTCGATTATGTGTTCGTTATGTTTGTGTGAGAGAGAGAAACTTTGGTAAACTTAATCCCACGTCGAAATGACATAAAGAGGCATAAAAATGATTCTATGTAAATAGATTCATCCACAGTAGATTAAAATCAAATCATTCTTGGTCTGTTGGTTTAGATCAGATGTACTTACTAGTGTATAATATTTGACATAATATTAAATTAAGTTTAACACCCATAATAATGGAGATTTGAAAAGGAGTAACATTAATTAAATATACTAAAAAAATAATATTGAAATGGTACACCCCATGTCGTAACATTATTTATTCTATTTAAAGGAAGATTGTTTTTCAAAATAAATAATTTTGACACACAAATCGAATTACTTTGAATAAATTATAGTAAGAATGATTTTTACTTAAAATTCAAGTTAACCACGAGTCACGAAATTAGTTGTAAAATTACACACTAATACTTGACGGGAAAACCCGTAAAAATTTGAGTTTGTAAAATTAAAAAACATACGACACCCGCGTATCACGTGTGAATATTTGATATATTAAAATTTATAAGACACTAATAATTATATTTAAAAAAGTCGTATATCTTACTTGTAGTGTATTTAATATTATTTTATTATTTATATTTGTTTCTAATTTTTTTTCTGTGTTAAATACTAATTTGTTCATGTAAATATATAATGTGCGTATTAATGCATTATATTGGGATTAGATAAGAAAATTTAAAATATATTTAATATTTATTTTCCAAGGCATAAATAATTTATTATTTTTATTTCTTTTTTTTTTCTTTTTTTGGCATAACAATAGTTATTCATATATATATTTAATGTTATTCACAATGCATATATTAAGACTAGATAAGACAATTTAATTTTATATTTTTTAATATTTAGATTTCTTTTGTGATTAAATATGACTATTTATATTTCTATATTAGAAAAACAAAAATAAAATATTGAATTACGCAAAATATCAATAAAATCAATTGTGATATTGTTTCCAAACTTCTCGAGAGCCTTATCTATAATCTCAAGAGGGGAAGATTTACGAGGCTTCTCTCCATTTTTCATATTTTTTCATTTCCACTTTTTCAACCACTTCTGCCAAAATTGACAAAAAAAAAAAATAAAATCAAATAATCAAATCACAAAATTCACGATAGTACCAACTATCCCCATTTAGAGGTGAAAGAAGCAATTAGAGATTCTCAGGTTTCAAACATCAATATTACATTTGAGATTAAGGGTGTGCAACCGGTCCGAACCGGAATTTACGGTTCCGATTCGAATTAGTAGACCAGAAATTTAAAAAACTTGGACCGAAAACTGGATCGGACCGGAATTTACGCTCCCAATCCGGTAGACCGGAATTTTGGAGACTCTTGGACCGGAGACCGGAAATTCCGGTTCGGTCCGGTCAAAACCGATTTGGACCGATTTTTTTATTAATTTTTTGATTTTTTTTGAATTTTTTTTTGGAAAATCGGTCCAATTTCGGTCCGGATCGGAAAATACGGGTTTGGACCGGACCGGAACCCGAAAAGTCTAATTTTCATGGACCGTAGACCGGACCGAATTATCACTGGTCCGGTCCGATCCGGGCTAATTTTGCACACCCCTATTTGAGATCGCGTGATAGTCACACGGTAGAAAACAAGTGTTTAAAATATTGCCGATTGATCAATAAAGCATCAAATTCGAATTTGGCTTAAATACTCTTCACGTGTAGTATCCAAGCAGAAGCACATGTCCATACTTGGTAATATTGGTTCTACGCACTCCAGATATATAGTAGTACTATTGATGCCAAAATAAATGACCAAGTATTTCACTATTTATACAATACGAGTAGTAATTTCTTGGCAATTTTCATTTTCATGATCAACGTCCTTAATTTATATCCATGTATACATTCGTTGCTTAAAGGCCCAATCCTATTCATTTACAAGAATAAAACTCTAGGAACTAATGTATTAGTACATAGGTAATATATAATAAAAAAATAATGAATTAGACAAAATATAATAATAATAAAATATTAAATTAAATAAAATATAATAAAAATATATTAAATTAAATAAATATTAGGCTTATATTATATTTTTCGAACTAAAAAAAATTGTGAAAAGCAAACATATAACCAAGAAGATCGTTCATTAATATATAAGTGAATATTAAGTATCTTGCTACTACTTGGTAACTTGGGCCTCCATACACATGTTATTTACGTGTTGCACTATTGCATGAAATTAATGAACTCCATCCATCTAAGCTCTTATTCTTAATGGTTTATAGGTCCACTATTTATTTAAAATCAGGCAATATGTTTATATATGTAGTTTTGCAGTTCTCTAATTTTAAAGAAAATAAAATTTTTTATGCAGATAATAGATGTTGTGACTGGTGATATAACACCACTTCAAATATTGATTTACTGAACAAATTAAAAAACAGATAAAAATAAACGCAGCGGATAAAATAGGTTAAACAGAGATAAAACTTTTAGCCCTTAAAAAAACATTCTTACGAACTTGAGTATACAAACCCGAAAACTATATTACTTATCGTTCAAAGATCAATTACAAAGTACTAAGTAATATATGAAAACAATTGTATCAAACTTGATACGAAAAATACTTGTTGCTGTAAGATATATTCTCGTTCATTGGTTACGCAACGTCGAAGAACTCTTGATCCAAATTCCAGCTCCAAGTATGATTGATACTCTGCGTTCTTGCTTCTTGAAATCGTCGAACCTTGTTCTCAGATTTCGTTCTCTGTGTTTTCGTACGTCCCTTCTGATTTTTCAGATCTCTTTATAATAAACAAGACTCCTAGTCTTGTTAAACAAGTTAGATAAGTACTTAGAAAACTAAATAAGGTCCTAAACTCCAATTAGGAAAGAAATCTAGAGTTCTAAAATACTTTGTGTCCTAACATATTTTGTGCCCAAGAAAGGCAAATAACTACAAAAGAAAAATAAGGAAATTCCTATAATTAAATTTCCCAACATTCTCCCCTTTTTGCCTTTATGAACAAAATAACCTAGACGCGCAATAAAAATCCAATGGACTAAAAACTCCCCCTAAAATAAAACTCCCCCTTAATTGAATCTCCCCCTTAATAAGGTCGAACTAGAAGTACGAGTCCTCTTTCTTGTGCAAAACGAACCAGCCGCTCCCGCGTCTTCTACATTGGTATCTTAACCATCTCCCCCTTTTTGTTGTGAAAGCAAAAGGACCTAAAAAAAATGAGTCCAAAAGCGCCTGGAACTGTGCTTGCACCACCGGAACCAAAAACTGGACCATGTTGGAACTGATGTTGGGAAGACCAGAACCATCACCAGACATGACACCAGTTCGAAGAGGCGCCACGGTGCCTAAGAAGGTAATCAGATTCTGCTTCATGAAAATATCAACGGGGATCCGGCGCTCAGCAATCATGCCTCAGTTTTGAAATCCCAAGAATAGCTCCTTAGCTTCACTCGTCCAAAACCTCGTGGAGATTGGTTCCATGTTCTCAATCTCGACGGCTTGAGACGGAGCTTCATCAGAGCTAGAAGAGTGGTTGGAGGCAGCTGCAGACATCGGTGCACTGGCAGATGGAACATTGTCAGAATCGAAGCTGGGGAAAGGAATTGGTTCGGCACTGGGCAATGTTGGTTTCGGTGACATGTCACCAGAACCATCATGAAATTTTTGGGTAGCTTTAGTACTTTTCGCCTTGGACTTTGGGTGGATTTTTCTTTTCATCTAGATGCAGTGTTTTTTCCAGAGCTTTGCTTGGTGATGGTGAGTTCGGCATTTTGCAAGAGATTGGAAACAACCACAAAACAAAACGAGTGCCATAGGCAGTAAAATTGAGAGAAAGGAAACTCCATTTCTAAATAAGACACACGATTTCTGACTAAACCGCCCATGATTTCCACTATCCAATCCACGTATAAACATAGAAAAATCGAATTTTAGCTGGCAAATTGAACCATCACCAAAGCCGTATAAAAAGCGTACAAAGTGACAAATCCAAAATTTATATCAATCTCATATTACCTGCCCAGCACAGCCGATCACAATGCCATTGAAACAATCAAATAACTACATCCTAAAAAAAAATCAAGAGACGTCAGAATAAGAAGCAAACACGAGAAACGGAACACTCAGCAATATAGGCAAATTCACAAAATATGAATGTTTTAAATTATGCGTAAATGTATGACCTAGAAAGGTTAAAAAAAATTCACATAAAGATTTTTAGAGATTTTGATCAGTGTTGCTTTTCATGACTGATGACATTAGACCCAACATTACATAAGGTGAAGTTAATGAAAACAAACCCCTTAACCCAAGTTAATGACAACATCAAAATCGCTCAAGAAGGTTAAATTTAAATATCAAACTTTTATTGTCCAGATTTTCTTCATCCTTTTTAGATTTGAAGAGAATTAGCTTATCTTCAGCAGTAGCTGTTAACACCTTTTGTTTTTGGACCTGGGAGAAAACCTGTTTCTGCGGGAAAGTTCCACAATCACCTAATCGAAGAGGTTAATCTTTTTGTCATCACTTTTATTACAACACATGACCTTATTTCTCTTTAAATCAGACTCAATGCATTCGTATGATGTATGAAAAAGAAAATAAAAATGCATGCAAATTATACAGATGTTATGACTGATAACATCTTTGGGCGTCATAACATCAAACCCAACATGGACTAGACAATGCACATTTCGAGATCTCTTCTCAAACGAGAGAAGATTTCTAAATCTAATGCTTTTGTGAATATGTCAGCACGCTGACTGTCCGTCTCTACATGTTCAAGACTTATTATCATTCTCTCAACTAAGTCTCGGATGAAGTGATACCTGATGTCAATGTGTTTTATACGAGAGTGCTGAACTGGATTTTTTGAGATGTCAATCGCGCTCGTATTATCACAGAGTACGGTCAAAATACTGCTATGGAGACCATAGTCCTCAATCATCTGGTTCATCCAAAGAAGTTGCGTGCAAGCACTTCCAGAAGTAATGTATTCGGCTTTAAGAGCATCCTCTACATGCTTGGGCTTTATTTTGGCAAGAAACAAAGACTCTCGGAAAAGAGAACAGTTAGTTGACAAGAAAACAAACTTTACCATCGATTTAATGCGAGCTACAGGAGCAAACATCTTCTCTAAATCCGAGTCTGATTCTGGAGCAACCTGAGTTGGTGTTGGGTTCGGTGACATGTCACCAGACCCGTCACCACCTGCAACAGCAGCTTTATCCTTGATCAAACTTTCCACGATCTTATACCTACAGAACACATCACCAATTATTTGGTAACAATTGTCAGAGGTCCTCTTACCAGTGAGAATACGTGCATCGCCTTCATCATAGATTTCACATTTTTCACGGGTGAACTTGACATTAAAACCACCATCGCATAGTTAGCTTATGCTTATCAAGTTCGCCGTTAAACCTTCCACTAGCAACACATTCTCAAGCTTTGCAATACCAGGGACATGAAGAGTTCCTTGGCCAATGATTTGACCATTTTCACCTCCACCATACTTCACCTTTCCTCCTTGAAACTTGACAATGTTGGAAAGTAGATCTTACGAGCCGGTCATGTGTTTGGAGCAACCACTATCGAAGTACCATGCTCCTGGAATATGAGAATTCAGAGATGTATAGATCATATTACACTTGACCTCGCTCTTTCTTACCCAGACTTGTCTGAACTTGGTGTTGTCTTTGGTGACGGAAACCCCAGTTCTGTCATGAGTCCCAACACCATGGCTGATTCTCTGAAACTGACTATTCTTGCCTGTTCTTTTCCAACAAAAAGGACGTATGTGGCCAGATTCACCACAATGATGGCAAACATACTGCCTTCTTCTCTTCTTTTTCCGCTTGGTAGAATTCAGAGTTGGGCTGGCTTGTTGCGGCCGTGATTCCGGAATGAAACCAATTCCGTGCCTTGACTTTTTCGGGAGCGACATTTTCAGAATTTCATCGAGCTTCACTCTTCCTTTGTTGAGATTCGAAAGAGTATCTTGCGCCTTCTTCAGCTCTGCACTTACTCGCTCTAGTTCAGAATCTTTTCTTGTAAGAGAGGTCTCCAAATGAGTAATTATGTTTATTTGATCATCTTTTTCACGGGTAAACTTCTCGACCTTAATCATGAGGGTTTTCACTTTCAAAACCTGATTGCCCCAATTGGCAAACAATTCATCATACTCCACGCGCAACTTTTTATATCCTTCGAGTATATCTTCAACCTCAGCATTCAGACACAGGGTGTTGGAAGTGATGTTGTGAACTCGAATGTCGTCATCCCAGGCAACATGAGAAAAAAGTGCAGGCACTGACTTAGAAGAGTCAGAATCGCTTCCATCTTCATCAAATTCCTTTGCAATGAGGTTTTTCTTCCTCAACATATTTGCACACTCATTTTTATAGTGTCCCCAATCTTGCACTCATGGCATTGAACTTCACTAAGGGGCTTGGGGGAATTACCAGTCTTTGACTCTGAAGATGAGGGCTGAAAGTTGGACAACTTTCTTCCAGAAGACTTTGGAGGTGGTGTCTCCATCATGGAATTTGATGCTTTTCCCCCAATATTGTTCTTTCTTCTTAAGTAACGGTTGAAATTCTGAGTCATGAGAAATACGTCTTCCTCTCCAAGTTTGGTTCTTTCAAATTTATCAAAAAGCTCTCTCCAGTTAGTATTTTCATCTTCATCTTTCGAGTTGACATCGGAGGTGTGAGCGATATTTTTCTCTTTCGAGTTGGGACTTACGTGTTCCATTTCGTATGTCTTGAGCGATCCCACCAACTCATCAAAGTTGAGATTGTCAGTATCTTTGGATTCTTCAATGGCGACCACCTTCATACTGTACTTCTTTGGAATTGATCTTAGCAGTTTTCCAACCAAATGTGAATTGGACACAGCCTCGCCAAGATTTCCACATTCATTTGGTATGTCCGACAACCTCATGGCATAGCTTATAATAGACTCCTTTTCATCCATTCTCATGGATTCAAACGTAGAGATTAGCATTCGCAGGCGTGATTTCCTCACACTCGGAGTCCCTTCGCATACCCTTTAGAGGGCATCCCAAGCATCTTTCGCCGATTCGCAATTTTGGATAACCTTGTAGTAGTTCATATCAACAAAACTACACGGGGTGTTAATGGTTTTGGAGTTCCAGTTGGCCAAGGCTATCTCATCAGCCGTCCAGTCTTGTTCTCTCTTGATTATCGTGTCACCTTCAGCATTCGTGACTCGAGACTTTTCCCAACCAACAAGAACAGATCTCCAGGCTCGTTCATCAATTGTTTTGATAAACCAGCGCATCCTTTGTTTCTAGAGAGAGTAGTTCTCCCCGTTGAGAATTGGAGGTCTTGGAATTCCTTGAGCATCCATCAAATTGATTCTACAAAACAAGGATCGAAATACTTAGTATCAAGTACCCCGCTCTGGTACCAATTGTAGTTTTGTAGTTCTCTAATTTTAAAGAAAATAAAATTTCTTATGCAGATAACAGATGTTGTGACTGGTGATATAACACCACTTCCAACATCGATTTGCTGAACAGTTTAAAAAACAGATAAAAATAAACGCAACGGATAAAACAGGTTAAACACAGAGATAAAACTTTTAGCTCATAAGCAAACGTTCTTACGGACTTGGGTATACAAGCGCAAAAACTATATTACTTATCGTTCAAAGATCAATTACAAAGTACTAAGTAATATATGAAAACAATTGTATCAAACTTGATACGAAAATACTTGTTGCTGTAATATATATTCTCGTTCGTTGGTTACGCAACGTCGAAGAACTCTTTATCCAAATTCCAGCTCCAAGTATGACTGATACTCTGCATTCTTGCTTCTTGAAATCGTCGAACCTTGTTCTCAGATTTCGTTCTCTGTGTTTTCGTATGTCCCTTCTATTTTTCACGTCTCTTTATAATAAACAAGACTCGTAGTCTTGTTAAACAAGTTAGATAAGTACTTAGGAAACTAAATAAGGTCCTAGACTCCAACTAGGAAAGAAATCTAGAGTCCTAAAATACTTTGTGTCCTAATATATTTTGTGGCCAAGAAAGGCAAATAACTACAAAAGAAAAATAAGAAAATTCTTATAATTAAATTTCCCAACAATATGCATAATTTAAAATTCAAAACATTATTATATTAAATTTATATTGAAATCCAAAATCCCGTTTATAATATATATACACAAATTAAACAATAATTTTAGCAATGATAAGAAAGAATAATTCATTTTGTCACGATGTGAACTAAGAATAAGTGATTTGAGAATAGAGTGATTCTATCAACACTCGTAACATTGTTAAACGTACTCATGCGCTTAATATACCCAATTCGTTTTTTAATCTACACAAACTTATTAACTACTAGCCTCAAAGTACCCAAACTGCCCTCCTCAGTTAATTCAATTTACCATTCACTCATTAATATACTCATCATTTCCAATTTTATTTCCACTATCGATCAACCGCATCCACCCTCCACCATCTCAACAACACTATTTGACCCACTATCAAACTGAACCATCATCATACCTCTGCCACCTCCACTTCAGGTCCATTGTCGGATGATAAAAACATAAACCGATCAATTATGGATGGAAGGGTTAAAGGAAGTCGGACATCGGAGCAGAATGATGTTTTAAAAACCAACACACCAGGACCGAGGAGACCACCCACTAGCCAACGCCCAGGCCCGCAGCCCACCACATATTCGCGACCACCACCAGATCTGCCTCCGTCAGTAATTTGTGACCATCCGTCGTCGTCGTTTCTCTCTCTGGTTCTCTTCGAGTCATAGGTGTGTGTGTACCGGTGTTTTGAAAATCGGACCGTACTGACCAATCCGATTGGGTTAACTGAAAATTAGTTCCGAGCCCGGTCTGGTTTTTTATTTAATTTGGGTGGCTAATGACCCAGTGACAACCGACAAAACCCGATAAAAAACAGCGAACACGTTAACCACTAGGAACCCCTACACCCCTGAACAAAATGGACTTACAGAAAGAAAACATAGACACGTTGTTGAAAAAGGACTCTTTCTCCTCTCTCACTCTCATGTACCTATCAAATATTGGGATGATGCATTTACCACTGTTGTCTACCTCATCAACAAACTACCCTCCAAAACCACTAAGTATAAAAGCCCTCGTCAGCTCTTACAAAATCAAAATCCCAACTACACTCATCTTAAACCCTTTGGGTGTCTCTGCTACCCCCACCTTAAGCCATTCAATAAACATAAACTCCGGTTCAGGTCGCAACCCAATACTTTCCTTGGTTACAGTGAACACTATAAGGGATTCAAAGTCTTACTACCAGATAACAAGGTCATAATTGAAAGAAAGTGAAGAACACATATTTGAGATATTTTGTATTTAACTTTTTGCCCAGATTTCATTCATTCATTTCAGCATAATTACATCAGAGAATGTGCCACTATTTATAGTAAAGGTAACCCTAAAATATGTGGCTAGAACTGCTACAGTACATTAATTCAAATCATGTGGTTWCTATTGCTACAGTACATCCTAACAGCTGGATGTACTGAATTGGGGCTGACACCATCAGCTGACGTCGGGTAGGTTGTCCTCATCTGCGACTCATTGTTGGTAGTACGCTC
>BMAC01000689.1:277360-331625 GCA_014905375.1 Phtheirospermum japonicum | reverse complement strand
TTCAAAAAAATATATTGGTACCTTCTTTCAATATCATGTTTAAACTTATCCTTAAAACCTACCTCGAATTTATACGGTAATTATCATTTTTGGTAAGTTGCACCGACACGGACATGACACGACACGACACCGACGCGGAGATACGTTTATGTTTAAAATATTAGAATACGACACGACCTCGTACACGTTTGTAATTTAAATAATTATTAATATATTTAATTTTTATAAATATTAAATTATAATAATTCTTTATTTTTAATTAATCATCTAAAGTAATTACACATAATAATTGATGAAACCTTAAGTAAATAAAAATTGATAACAATTAAAAAAAATTATAAAAAGAAAAGTTTTGAAAAATTGAAAAATTGTGTCGGGGACGTGTCCCCACATGTCCCGTCGTGTGACCAACAAATATAACTTATATGCTAAACGTCACCGTTTTCTTCTTAACGGCAAAACGTCACTGTTTTGCCAGCTATTAAACACTTCTAAGAGGTAAGATATAGAACACTGGGAAAAATGGGACAACTTATTATGAATATGTATCCATGCCTCATTACCTAAATTCTTATGAATACATCCGATCCTCTACCATTTGTTGCAAGTATATATATGATAAATAAGAGGAAATAAAACTAACTAATTCCATGTCAAGTTAATTCATCACATCCATTTTTTATAACCATATTAATATTAAGTAAAAGAAAATCTGATAGCCCTTAAATATCAATTAATTATGGATGAAGATTTGCAAGTACTGGTCCATGGTTGATCTGTTGGACCCCATGTGGACAAAAACAACACATGAAATTGGTACATGTCATGCCGGACGACCCCTACCCCCTTCCCACGCTAACAATCACACATTTACACGTTCCCTTCCCTGTCAAAATTCAAAAAGACAAAAAAAAAAAAAGAGTTTCATTTCAAATTTTTGAATTTGCAGTTTATAGACGAAATTTGCGATACTTTTTGTATACAATCGTAGTATTTTTTTTCTTAATCTATTGTTATTTTCAAAGAACAATGTACTACTCTTTGTAAACATTGATATATGTCCAAAATATCATTTTTAATTAATTAATGCATTTTTTTTTTTACATTATTACTATGCTGACATGTCATGATCTCAACCATCAAGATTATCCAATCTAATGGTCAAGATGAGTCCCTAGGTTCACATATAATGACGGGTTCTCATTTGAACCCAACCCTATATATATATATATATATTCAGAAGAATCTTGAAGACCTAGGTAGGGCTGACCTAATCATTACGTAGGCATTATTTGTACAAGAAAACAAAAAACACAGCTAGCACTGTGGTGGCTACTTCTGAATAATGTCGTTGTCATCTTTCTCTGTACTATTAGTGCATGGTATTGTTGTGATGTCTTCCTGTGTGAGCTCGTTATTATCAGCTCGTTTCTTATGACAACCTGAGCTCACGACTTCCTCATGATCAAGTTGCTGGTCTACTAGATTAGCTAGCGACCTCATGTTACTGATGCTATGAGGTCACTGGCTACCTTGTGATGAGGTGGCTGGTCTACTGGATTAGCTTACGACCTCATACAACCTGATAGTGTCAGGTCACTGGATTTATTTCCAATATTCCCCTGCACTTCGAGTGAGGATAAGGAAAGAATGTAAAGTTTTCTTTTGAGAGAAAAATATCTCTTGAGTTGATTGATAAAAGGCATTCACTTTAATTTAATAACTCTGTGTGATCACAATGTAGTCAACATAGACGACAAAAAAAATGGAATGTCCAGATACATGAATGTAAAAGAGGGAAGTGTCAGTCTTTTAACTCTTAAAACCAATTGAAGATATAACTTTCTTGAGTTTTTCAAACCAAGCTTTTAAAGCCTGTTTAAGACCATAAAGTGCTTTTCTCAACCTGCAAACATATATTTTGTCACTAAGAACACTGAAACCTTGGGGTTGATTCATATATATTTCTTCATTCTCATTTAATCCACCATATAAAAAGGCATTATCAGTGTTAATTTTCCTGAGAGACCATCCTTTTGAGATGGTAATGGTCAAAATCAACCTTATGGTAGCTGGTTTAATTACAAGGCCGAAAACATTTGTGTAGTCCATTCCATAAACCTGTGTGTAGCCTTTTGCCACTAATATGGCCTTATGCTTAGAAATGCTACCATCTGCATTGGTATTGAGTTTATATATCCATCTACATCCAACAATATTCCCGTTTTAGGAGCAGGTAAATCCCAAGTCTTATTCTTGATCAAGGTTTGATATTCAATATTTATGACCTCTTTCCATTTAGGGTTGTTTGGAGTTTTAGTAATATTTTGTGGCTCAGTATCATGCCGTGAAGTTCTCAGGTTAATATTTGGTTTGAAGATTCCAGCCTGGATCATGTAGTAATTTGATGAAGCCTAGGTGAATCAGTATGGAGTATACCTAGACTGTTGAGAACATCATGTGGTGAATATATTTGTGTGGGAGTGTTATTAGATGGAGAGCGAGCTGGTGGAATTAATAGGATAGCAGGTCACAGGAGGTGATGTAGTTGTAGATTTATGAAAAGGAGACTGTGTGCTGTTAGGGATGGAATTTATTCCCATGGGAGGAAAAGAGCCAAAAATAATTGGTTGTGTTTGGACATGTAGGATAATAAGTGTCTCGGTGTTCGTAGGAGGTTTTTCAATGAATTTGAAGAAAAGGAAAACATCCTCTTTGAACATAATATGTCTACTATGAATGGATTTTCCACTAGGAAGTAAGATCTTGTATCCATTGTAATGATTGTTATAACCAAGAAAGACACCAGGTTTTGATCTTTTTCCAATTTATCTTTGTTATAAGGTCTGGTAAAGGGAAAAACATGACATCCAAAAACCCTAAGATGAGAATAATTAGACATGTGTTTGAATAAAAGTTGATAAGGGCTGGAGTAATTGATGACCTTATTAGGATTTTGTTAACTAAATATGTAGATGTGGTAAAAGCATTATCCCAATAACACTTGGGAACACTAGAATGAGACATGAGCCCTAAACTGACCTCTACAATGTGCCTATTCTTTCTTTGGAGAGTGTAAGGACAAGAAAGTTGATGGATTATGCCACTGTTATTAAAGGTCTTGATGAGAGGCTTAAACTCAGTGCCTCCATCACTCTAGAGCACCTTGATTCTTATGCTCAATTGATTTTAACCAAATTTTTGAAGTTGACAAAGGCGTTATAGGTGTCAGCCTTGGCCTTGAGAAAGTATATCCAAAAATAACTACTAAAAACATCAATGAAAATAACATAATAATTATGTCCATGTTTAGAAGTGATAGGAGATGAACCCCATAGGTCTGTGTAGATCTTTTGAAGTGGTTCAGTGGTTTTATGAGTGCTTGTTATGAAGGGAGGTTTATGAGATTTGGAGATAGCACATTGATCACAAACGGAAAAAGATTCTTCATTATTAAAGGGGGTTTTATAATCATTCAAAGCTATCTTGGTAACATTCAAAGATGGGTGCCCTAACCTTCTATGTTGTAACTAAGCTCTTCATAGACTTAGCATTACAAGAAAAGCTAGAAATTTTATTCCTCAAGCTAGATAATTTTTTATTTTGAAAGTGGCCATGAAACCTGGTGGTGTGTGGTGTTGGGGAGTGAAATTTAGTAAGTCTGAATTTGTAGAGACCATCACTGAGTGTCCTTGTTAGAAGAGGCCCCCCTATCATGACAGCATAAGAATTGGCATAGAAAATAAAGTAAACACCATTGTCTTTAGCAAACTGAGAAACACTAAGAAGATTTTTGGTAATGTGTGGTACATGTAGGAGTTTGTTAAGCTTGAGATTATGGTGTGAGTTGTGAGTGGTAATGAAAAGAGATTTACCAACATGTGCTATGTCCAATCCTATTCCATTTCCTATCTGAACCTTGTTTTGTTCTCCATATTCAGAGGTTGTACTGAGATTTAAGAAATCACTTGTGATGTGATGTGTAGCACCAGAATCTGGAAACTAACTCATCTCTGAACCTTGATCAGTGGCACTATATATATCTTATGACAGGTTGAATTCTCTATTTGAAGAATTTGTATCAGCCGCCCTCTGTTGTCCCTGATTTGATTGCTACTTAGGGATGAATTATGAGTTAAATTTGTGGTAGCATTTATCATTTTTATGATTTGAATATCCCCATATATGAAAATGAAGCTTTCCTGAGCTTGAGGTGTTTCTTCCAGCTCCTCTTCCTCTGTAGGGAGCTCTACCACATCTGTAACTTTGAGTTCCTCTTCCTCTATTGTACTGATTTTCTCTTCCTCTAGAGGATGCCATGTTGGCACTTGGAACAGATTCATTATTGATAGATTGAGAGTTGACTTCTATTCTGCTCTCATAGCTAAGGAGGAGTGAAATTACATCTTTTAAGGTAAAAGCCTCACCTTTAACAGTTATGGTAACCACAACAACATTATACTCACTCCCTAGACCTCATAGGACATACATAATTTGATCAAGCTCCTTCATTTTCTCACTAGTGCTAACAACATGCTTTGATTTTGTTCAAATATTCTTTTATACTCATATTATTCTTTTTGAGATTTTGAAGTTAAACTTTATACTGCATTTTCCTAGCAGTTGTCTTGCTTGAAAAATTAGATTCAAGAACTTTCCAGATCTCAAAGGATCTACTCAAGCCGACCATTCAACCAAGAATAGGTTCAGATAAGTAGGACAGCAACCAAGAGGCTAATAACTGATCTTGCATCTGCCAAAAGATGAAGTTAGGGTTTACTTCCATGAGACCTTCTTCTTCTTCTTCTGCTGGTATCAATTTGTTTGGTGGAGTGGATCTCCCATTCAGGCATCCTTCGAGTCCATATGCTTTGACTGTGATTTGAACCTGTTGTCTCCATATCAGAAAGTCTTCATCAGTAAGTTTGAATGACATTAGCTGATTATGAAGCTGGACTGGTTGGATTTGTGTTTTGGAGGAGTGGATAGAGGTGTTACTGGAGGTAGGAGTTTGTGGATTTTGTGTTGCCATTTCAGCAATTTATTCAAGGTGGTCAGAGTAATAACTAGCCCTACTATGATACCATGTAGAGATTTGAAGGAAAATAGGTCACAATATATTTTTTTGAATAAATCTCTTAATAATAATTACATCTCAGATAGAGCCCTATATATAATGCCTTTACAGAAGAATCTAGAAGACTTAGGAAGGGCTGACCTAATCATACGTAGGAATTATGTTTACAAGAAGACAAACAATACAGTTAGTAGTATGGTGGCATCTTCCGGATAATGTCGTTGCTTTCCTTCTCCGTACTGATAGTGCATGGTACTGCTGTGATGTCTGCATGTGTGAGCTTGTTATTATCATCTCGTTCTTTATGACGACTTGAGCTCACGACTTCCTCATGACCAAGTTGTTGGTCTGTTGGATTAGCTTGTGACCTGATGCTATGAGATCACTGGCTACATTGTGATGAGGTTGTTGGTCTGCCAGATTAGCTTGCAACCTCATAGTGTCAGGTCGCTGGAATTATTTCCAATAATTACTAATAGGTAAATGTAATATATGTATTTTTCGCTTTTAGTACCTAACATATTTTCGAAGTGAATTTAGCATTATAGTATACGAACTTGCACTTTTTGTACCTTGGGATAACCTAGGGGAGGCGAATCTTAACAAAAACCATCTTTAAAAATTGTGGGCACTTAGGGAAATGTATGTAATTATTTCAATTCTGATTTTCAACTTCCATTGATAAAAGTGATATTGGGAGTTATTGATTTTCGTATGAGAATTGTGATTAAGATTGAATGAGTGATTTCTTAAATATATTTTTAGATATATAATAATTTGAAAGTTGTTAGAGGTAGAGTCTATTTTTAATTGGAATATATATTATAATATTAATAAGATTGTAGATGGTGAGTTATACTAGATAGAAAATAATTTAAAAATAATAACATTTTAAGTAAATTTTGATGGTAGTGGCGAGTCTCATATTTTTTAAGATGGTGTGATTGATATATTTGAAGTATTTTGATTTAAAAAATAAAATGAATTTTCCAACAAAAAATTATGAGCAAATATGATTCTAATTTTCAAAATAGATTTTGGAAATACATCCACACAGACCTAGGGGTTGATTGTTCTCTTTAGAGGAGACGGTCTCAAAAAAATCGCCTAAAAATAATTATTTTATATCTTTAATAAATTTTATGATTTTTTTCATTTGAATATTTATTAAGTATTTATTTAAAAATAAATATATCTTTTTTATTTAAATATTTAGGTGCCTTCATATATATTTTTTGAGTTCCTTTTTTATTTTACAATGATTCTAAGTTATTATTTTTTAAATTTTTGGATTTTATCAAATAACTATTTAATATTTCGTTATAATTTATTATTTTTTTATATGGAGTTAAAATATTTTGACATTTATTTTACTTTATCCTATAATTTTTTTAATCTATTTATTTTCATTTTATTTTAAAATTTACTTAATAATTATATATAGTCTCAAAAATTATATAAATGCAAAAATCCACAACCTTTTTATTTTTTCATGCAATTTTCCTTTTAAAATCCTAGATGAACTCTTATGAATAGTATCACGATCACCAGAATTGACCTCACTCCAACTTATATTGATTCGCTCAATCAAGTTCTCGAGAATGAACCCGTCATCTTATAAACTTAGTTAAATAAATAAAAATATTTTTATTTAAAGTATATAACATTATTAAATAAAATTAAAACATTAATGAATAGAAAAATAAATAATATTGTAAAATAATATAAAATAAATATGAAAACATTCTAACATCGGATAAGAATATATAAATAATAACTAAATCGCAATAATTTTTTATATAATATACAAAAAAAAACATTGAAACATTGAAAAATAATAAAATAACTCATAAAAAAATATAAAGTCACCTAAATAATAATATATTATATTTAAATAATTATTCAATAAATTTAAAAATAAATAAATAATTTGAAAGATTTGAAGGCTTCAATGACTAGATTGAATGTCTGATGTTAGTAATAATGTTGAAACATATTTACCAACATATGTACAGAATAACCAAATTAAGCCGATGATAATTTTTGTCTGTGAGTTAAAGTAACTCACAGAGCACGACCATAGGCCAAAAATATATTACTAAAAATGTTTAGAAATCCCACAAACAGGATTCTAGCAATATTACAAAAAGAATGAAAAATAACTGCTCCTAAAAGGTTCTTCTCGTTCGAACAAATTGAACTTCGAAAAATACATAAAATGAAGCAGAAATGATATCTATTTGTTTCTGTTTTTCCCTTGCTATTTCTCGTGAGCTTTCCAAATGAAAAACGCCAAGCTTTTGTATTGTCACTTCCTTGAAGGAGTCCTTGTTCCACATAACAAGGTCGTGATAATTATCTCTTAAGATAACCTAAGAGATAAGGACTCCTATGTCTACTAACATCCCAACTAACACTAGAGTCCTAGACAGGCAAATATACTAAACATAAAATTACAATTAATAGGATTAACTTCACGAAATCCTATCAATCTCCCCCTTTTGCCTGTCTGGACAAAACTAGAGAAAATCTCTCCCCCTGAATAGACATTGTTGGAGACTCCCCCTAAATTGCTAAGCTGCAGAAATGTTAGTAGAAATAACAGTAGCACTAAGACTAGCAAAGTCTGAACCAACAACAGAAAATAAATTTTTAACCAAACAAAACAAACCGACCAAACAAAACAAAAAAAACAAATTTTTCAAACACCCTTGGGCTTAGAATAATCAGGGTCGAGTACTCCTGGACCGGCGCGGAATCAGCATGGTCTCATCTTCATCGTCATCCTCATGAGCAGCATCCACCTTCTGCTTTCCTTTGTCCACCACCGTGGCAGTAGTCGTAGCAGCCTCTCCAGAAACAACCTCAGCCTTCCTCCTCTCCAGTAGCATCTCCAGGAATAGTCTCAGCAGCAGTTGTCTCTCCCCCTTTTTGTCCAGATCGCAAAAGGAGCAATTTGGAGAAGAAATCGTGGGTCCTCTCCAGACCGGCTAAGTGAGATCGGGCCCCAGCAATCTGCTGATCAATCAAGCGCAACTGAACCTGCAAATCAGACACAGGAACAGGTATGGAGGAACACGTGCGAGTCCCTGTGTTAGTAACACCGAGACCAACATCAGGCAAAAATGTGGCGGAGTCCACATCTTCATCATCCGAGAATTCCAGCGGCAGGTCTATAACACGATTTGTGCCGTTAAAGTGCTTGTGGCTCAGTCCAAAAAATCCAGGCTCCCTGCTAAAATGCTCATCGTTGTACTTTTGAAGTCCTTGATCGGGAAGAATGGAATAGATAAGCGAGGGAAAAGGCAGACCGACTTTCATAGCAGTGGTGTCGGCAAACTTCGTCACGCAGTCAAACACAGTTTGCTCAAAGTTAAACGACATTCCCTTCCCAATCTGGAATAACACCTTGCCTTGTGACCGCGTAACCGTAGTTGTGTTGGTTGTCGGGACCCAATTTCACACTGCCACCTTGTGAAGCACGGTGTAGAGTGAGGTGAGATGAGAGCTCAGAAACCTCTTTGGCCATTTCGCCATTTGTCCTCCAGTCAGAAACTTGGACACCTGTTTTGCATGTAATTGTGGTGTTTGTCTCGTGTTTTTAATTAGGATTTTATGTTGATTTTAGTAGTTTTTAATTGAGTTTCGTTAGGTTATACGTTTATTTTCTCGTTTTATTGTTTTTCGTGTTTCTTGTTAATTTTATATTTAATGTGGTTAAATGGTTCGGTTAGCTTGAGGTTTGTGATAA
Source organism: Phtheirospermum japonicum (assembly GCA_014905375.1). Lineage (NCBI taxonomy): Eukaryota > Viridiplantae > Streptophyta > Magnoliopsida > Lamiales > Orobanchaceae > Phtheirospermum > Phtheirospermum japonicum. The sequence goes on along the minus strand of BMAC01000689.1, from coordinate 322,797 downwards.
ATCATGGTTTTTTATGCTTTAAATTTACATTTTATAGGTGGAGGCATCGAGGCCCGAAAATCGAACCGAGTCGGCCCGAACCGAGCACTCCCGCGCACAGCTGCCGAGAGCTGCCGGCAACTGCCGAGCGTGTCCGCCCAGGCCTGCCGACGCTGGCCGACAGCTACCGAGCATGTCCGCCCATGCCTGCCGACGCTGTCGAGAGCTGCCGAGCATGTCCGCACACGACTGCCGAGCGCTGTCGATCGACTGCCGAGGGCTGGCTCGACTGCTTTCCAGTGAGTGGCCATCCTGCCGAGAGCAGTCGATCGACTGTGCGCATGCCTGCCGAATGCCGCCGAGAGCTGCCGAGCCATGCCCGCACGTGTCCGCCCACGCCTGCCGACAGCGCCGAGCCATCTCGCCCATCTCCAAGCCACCTTGAAATTTTGCCAAGCCAATCGAGCCCAACTCGACCCAAATGGTCTATTTTGACCATTTTGGGTCAAATTTGGTCAATGCATGGAAATCCAAGCTCTTATGTCATAATTGACCCATTTACCCCTAATTAACTTGTATAAATAGAACCTCTCTTTCATTTTGTAAAACACCTCCTCCCAACCCAAGCTTGGGTTTGGGACTTAATTTCTCTCTCTAGATTTAATTTTCAAGCTTTGCCTTGGGTTTGTAAGCTCAAGAAGGATTCAAGTACTCCCTTGGATCTTTAATTCCTTGCAATTTCAATCAAGCTTTTGGATTCTCCATTTAATTTTAGTAAGCTTTCTTTTAATTTCATGCTTTGTTCTTCATTTGTTTTATGCTTTTTGCCTTAGGTATTAGAATTTGTGCTTGATCTTGTGAATCATCCATGGAATCTAGTTGAGTGACACAATTAGATCATATATTGAGGCCTAGATCGTTTAATTTCACGTTATTTTACATGTTTCATGCATTTTTCTTCATTTCATGCTTTTTGTCTTAGCACCTTGAATTCATGATGAAACTTATGAACTGGCTATGGAATCTAGATGAGTGACACATCTAGATCATAGATCGACTCTTGGATCATCTTGATCTTGAGTTTTTCCTATGCTTTATTTTGATTTTTATTTTCATGCATAGTTTTAGCTTAAATTCTAGATCTAGACTTCGTTGCTTGTTATTTTCTTTAAAGTTTTAAAATTTCCCATCTATTTTCATTGCTTTATCCATTCATGCTTTCAATTTTAGTCAATTTGCTTTATTTGAGTTTTTATGCATAGTTGTACCTTGTGCTTGCATGCTTGTACTTGGTGAAACATTGCATTTTCTTGCTTATTCTCATTACTTGCTTGCATTTACTTATTGAGGCATACGACGAGGCATCCTACCCACTTGCACTTTCATTTTTTAGGATAGTTAGCTATTTTAATTATTTTATTTTCATTTTCCCTTTATTTTTCAAGCTTGAAACACATTGAATACTTCAATTGAATCGATCTCCAATAATACCAAGCCATGAACCCGTTGAATATATTTCAACACCACTAAAACTCCTCTAACAACACCTCATCGAAGTCATCAACCGGAGCACCTTCGTCATCGTCCACAGTGCCAAAGAACATGTTTATCACAGAAGGAGTGAATGAATAAATTCGTTCATGCACAAAGACCTTACCATACTGCTCAGACAACTGATTCGAAATTGAGGGAAGCATGTTGGCATAAAACTCCAGAACAGCCTCTCGTAGATAAGGTACAGCAGTGGTCACCGTGGAAGTAAGCCCCTTCCTACTCAGAAATTTGTTTAGAATTTTCTTCTCGAACAGCCCGAAGTCAACTCGTCTTTCATCAATCAGTGTTCGGTTATGCAAGCCGTTGTATCTCTCCTTGGCTTCACTCGTATAGAAGAGAGGAGCATAAGCGCTATCCACATCCAGTTCTTCATCGTCAGAGTCATCACCCAAATCAAAGCTCCTTGATTCTTCCCCCTCAGAAGCTTTGTCCTCCGAACTTTCCTGTCTAGCTTCAAAATTAACATCATCCAAGTTATCAGATGCAGTGGAGCTTGAGACAGAGACTTCTTGAGCAGCAGGCTGAGTGGTGGGAGAAGAGTGAGTGGTTTCACGAGAAGTGTCAGGCAGAGGTGGGCCAACATCCTCACTCATATTGGGTTCTTTTGCAGAAATGGTCCTTTCTGAGGACTCACTTGAAACTGGTGATGATTGGTCAGGGGAACGGCATGCATTACCAGCAGCTGGAGGCACAGACCCAGAAGCACCCTGCACAGGAACAACCTTACCCATTCTTAACAGTAAAGACGCCAAAGGTGCATCTTTATCCTCCATAAGATCCTCTTCATCAATCTCCATAGATTCAGAGTCTGGTGCCACCATATTTTGAGGAGTGAGACGCTTCCTCTTGGCCCTAAACTTGCGCACCATTTCAACTTCTGAATCGGGGAAAAATGGAGTGACCGGAATCTTCTCCTTCTCAGCTACCAGTCCCTCCGGTGGCGCATAGTCTTCATCGTCACTGTCAGTCAAGTAGTCAATGTCCTCCACAAAGGACATCTTTTCCAGCGGAATGTTTCTGGGTCCGCTGGACTGACTCTTGGGAACTGCCTCCGGCAAGTGACCTGGGTTAATCCCTCTCAGCCGTCGAGAGCGCTTAAGCAATGGATTTTCAATTCGCCCACATGTTTCTGCAATCAATTTTAAATTTGGAAGATTATTCACATCAATCTCGTTCTCGGGGTTACCTGGGAGAATTGCAGCATAGGGTTCTACGGTGTCATCGGCGGGCATCGGAACCATGGAAGTCGACAAATTTAACAGTGGCGGCGTCGCAGAAGGGACCTCGGTGTCAGGTCCTTGTGTTGGAGCAGAACCACCAACATCCGTATCCACAGTGGAGGAATCTTCGTGTTCGCCTCGAATATTGAGGGGAACAAATCTTGGGAGAGTGCCGGCGGCACCATTATCCTCCGTAATCAACACCTTCTCTGCTTGAGAGCGGGCAGACTTTCTTGGCACCTTGACTTTTTATGGACCCATCTTTGATCAGAAATTAGGGTTTGCTTTGGGAGAGCTGAATGTGAAAAGGGTTTTGACAGAGGTTTTGATTGAATTGAGGGATGTACCTGACATATACTGAGTACTTAAAACAACTTGTGAGTTTTCAGTGGACGGTAGAGATTACCTTCAGATAAAAAAAGATTTGAAGCGACAGGCCCAATAGTCAAGCCCAACTATCCCTTTTAACCACAGTTATCCACAAAAACGTGCAACAGTAACTCAGATCCACAAGACTCTGATTATAACCCACTTGACACTAAGGCATCAAAAGTTATGAAATTTGAGTAAGAGAAAAATAGAATTTTGTTATGAGTATAGTTCTACCAAAAAAAAAATTAAGAACAAAATTCACCAAACATGCATGTCCTAAGGTTATGTCTAAAGGAATGACCTAGAAAAAAAACATATAAGATTCACAAGAGCAATAAAGTGTTGGTTCTCTATGTGATGGCATTGGCACTGACATTCAATCAACAAAGTCAATGAGCTGAAAATTCTTAACTCAGCGAATGACAAAGTCATTTGTGTTTGAGAATATTTGTGTCCGGGAGTAAAAAGAATCTCCACTTTAATCAGCAAATAGATTAATCCATTGATCATGAACTTTTTCTTAATTTCAGCACATTGGCAGAAAATAGCAATCATTCTAAGATGATTGGCTGGGACATCTTTCAAACTTTTATAAAAATTTTTGCACACCGAGAGAAATACATGTTTCTACAAAAGTCAGTTCACAATTGTTTATTTCGAAAGATCCAGCCCCTTTAGTCACCACACTCAAACCGTCAATTTTCCTGCGAATTGTGAGTAGTGCAAGATCTATTATGTATTATGAAAAAAAAGAAAAATGCATGTTGAATATAGTATGCTGCAGCTGATGTTGCTAGGGGTGCTGCAGCATTTCCAGTAACAAAAATCAAAAAGCACACAAGCCGAGAGACTTCCTTAGTCTGGAAATTCCCTCGTAGTCTAATGCTTTGGTGAAAATGTCATCCAGTTGATGTTCAGTTCCAATATGCTCAATACTCACAACATTTCTCTCAACCAAATCTCGAATGAAATGATGTCTGATGTCTATGTATTTTGTTCGAGAGTGTTGTACTGGATTTCTTGAGATATAAATTGCACTTGAGTTATCACACAAAACAGTAAGGACATTACTTTGTAACCCATACTTCTCTATCATCTGTTTCATCCAGAGTAGTTGGGTACAAGCACTACCTACAGCCACATACTCAGCCTCGGCTGTTGATAATGAGACGCAATTCTGCTTCTTGCTGTACCAGGAGACCAGATTGTTACCTAAAAAGAAATAGCCACCTGTTGTACTCTTCCTATTATCAGCGTCACCTGCCCAATCAGAATCAGTATATCCAACAAGATTAGAGTTAGTGTCCTTTGTATACCAGATTCCTAGATTACAAGTTCCAGCTATGTATCTGATTATGCGTTTAAGTGCTTTTAGGTGAGTCTCCTTTGGATCAGCTTGATAACGAGCGCACAAACAGACGTTATACATGATGTCTGGTCGACTCGCAATTAAGTACAAAAGGCTGCCAATCATGCTCCTGTACACAGTGTGATCAACACTTTCACTGGCATCGTTCCTTGACAATTTTTAGCTTGATCCCATGGGGGTTTTCATGTGTTTGGCATTGTCGAGTCCAAAGCACTTCACCAGATTTTTTGCATACTTCGCCTGAGACAAGAAGATTCCATCTTTAAATTGTTTAACTTGTAACCCCTAAAAGAACGATAACTCACCTTCCATGCTCATCTCGAAGGTGGTAGACATACTTGTCACGAAGCTTTTGAGCATCTCATCACAGTTGGAACCGAACACAATGTCATCAACATAGATTTGAGCAATCAGTATCTTGCAATTACTTTTGAAAATGAACAGGGTTTTGTCAACTTTACCACGTTCAAAATTCATTTGAAGAAGATGTTGAGTGAGCCTCTCGTACCAAGCCCTAGGTGCTTGTTTTAGTCCATAAAGGGCCTTTTTTTAGTTTGAAAACATAGTGTGGTCTGTGAGGATCCTCAAAACCCTTGGGTTGCTCAACATAAGCTTCTTCATTTAAAACACCATTTAAGAAGGCACTTTTGATATCCATTTGGTGAAGAGTAATGTTCAAATGACAAGCAATTGCAAGTAGTAATATAATTGACTCAATTCTAGCTACGGGGGCAAACGTTTCATCAAAGTCTATACCTTCTACCTGAGTGTAACCTTGAGCCACGAGTCTGGCTTTATTTCTTACTATATTTCCCAGTTCATCAGTTTTGTTTCTGAAGATCCACTTTGTTCCAATGACGTTTCCTCCATGTGGTCATGGTACCAAGTCCCATACGTCATTTTTGGCAAACTGATCTAGTTCTTCTTGCATGACATTTATCCAATATTCATCGTTAAGAGCTTCCTCCACCTTCCTGGGCTCTATGGTGGACACAAAACAAGAGTAATTGGTTAGGGGACAGCATGAAGCCATACATACCAGTTTCACCATTTCCTAGAAGTTGATTTGTTTCTTTTGCGTGCTTCTTTCGTTCAAAGATCCAATGACTTGAGACGTGGGATGATTCTTCTGTATCCTGGAAGATATATCTCTGTCTAGAGATGCTGAGATTATCTCAGTAGATTGGTCATCATCAGACTCAGAGGTTTCATCATTGTTGTCTGTCTACACCTGCGATGTTGGTTCAAGTGTTGCAGCATTTTCAGTAACATTGGGTGCAGTCTCAGATATCTCCCTTGGAGTCAGTAAGGGAGATTCTTGTGGACTTTGAACAAAATCACCCACATCATCCTCAGCAGAATTCCCCGAGATGGCAGTAAGTTCATCAAACCTGGTATTCACAGACTCAAGCATAGTACGAGTTCTTAGATTAAACACCCGATAAGCGTGGCTATTTACTGAATATCCCCAAAAGACGCACTTGTCACTTTTAGAATCAAACTTTGTTAAGTGGGATCTATTATTCAATACATAACAGGCGCAACCAAAAACATGAAAGTATTTTAGGTTAGGTTATTTCCAACTAGAAGCTCGTAGGGAGTTTTACTCGTTCCCACCCAAAAATAGACTCGATTAGAAATATGACACGCTGTATTAAGAGCTTCAGCCCAAAACCTTTTTGCCAAATTTTTTGAAATTAACATGGTTCAAGCCATCTCTTGTAAGGACCGATTCTTTCGCTCAACAATTCCATTCTGTTGAGGCGTAATTGGCGAGGAGAACTCGTGAGAAATTCCATACTTATCACAAAATTTTTGAAAAGACGAGTTCTCAAACTCTTTACCATGATCAGTCCTGATTCGGCCAATTTGCAAGGAATATTTTTTAGTGACACATTTTGACAATTTTCGAAAACTCTCAAATGTTTCAGATTTTTCTCGAAGAAATTCAATCCAGGTGAATCGAGAAAAATCATCAACAATAACAAAAGAGTATTTATTACCACCCATACTTTCTACCTCGATAGGACCCATAAGATCCATGTGAAGCAATTCCAGGCATCGAGTGGTGTTGAAGTGTTGGGTTGCTGGATGAGACACTCGAATTTTTGTTTCCCTTTCAGACAGTCTCCACACACGGATGGCTTGTTGATGATCAACTTGGGAACTCCTCTTACTGCTTCTGACTTAACAAGTTTGCCCATCATCTTATAATTTACGTGATCCATCTTTTGATGCCATAGTTCGGTCTCAGAAGATTGCGCACTTTGACACCAGACCTTGCAGTTTACTTTGTAACAATTATTTGTGGTACGGGTTCCAGTGAGGATGCAGCAATTCTTTTTGTCAAAGACTTCGCAGGTGTCTCGGCTAAACTTTACGTGAAGGTTATCATCACAAAGTTGATTGACGCTTATAAGGTTGGCCGCAAGACCCTTGACAAGAAGTACATCCTGGAGCTTAGGCAACCCTTCAACATTCAGAGTTCCTTTTCCTACAATCTCACCATGCGCTCCTCCACCATACTGGACTTTGCCACATTTGTGCTGAACAATATTGGTCAAGTGTTCTGCGGATCCTGTCATGTGTCTGGAACACCCACTGTCAAAGTACCATGAGTCCTCAACTCCGGACTTTAGAGAGACATAGATCATGTTGCACTGAGTGTCTTCCTTTTTTACCCATACCATTCTGTTTTTGCTAGTTCTTCGATTGTTTTCTTCGTAGAGATAGATCCTTCGGAGGACTTGTCACCTTCTTTGACAAAAATTGGACCCTCAAAGCCCATCCCATGTCTAACCATGGTCCCAATAGACAAGATTTCATCAAGTTTGGTTGATCCAGTGTTGAGTTTCTTGAGTGTCATCATGGCAGCAGAGAGATCGCCTCTGGTTCTATCCAGTTCTTCTTCTCGCTTGGTCAAGAGAGTTTCTAGATGCAACACCACGGATTGTTGTTCCTTGTCTGCTCGTGTCAGTCTCTCATTTTCTTTAGAGAGAATTTTGACCTTCTGAAGTAGTTGGCACAAATTTTCATACACCTCTTCGTAAGCTGTAACAAATTCTTCATCGCCTTCAGTTGTGGTAACAGAGTTGAGACACACAATGTTACTCAGACTGTCAGTGTCATCCCAGACGACACAGGAAGTCATCGCAGAAACTACTTCAGTTTCTTTTGGTTCCTCATCATCTTCTCCATCACTCATGGCAATGAAATTCTTCTTTCTTAGAGTATTTTCACACTCATACCTGTAGTGCCCGAATCCCCTGCACTCATGACACTGGACAGTATCCAGATACTTGGTACTATTTTGATTCCTTGGTTCAGATTTCGCACTCGAGGGTGTTAACTCTCTTCTTTGAAACCTATTGGGAGGATGTCCCAGAGGTTGAGGAGTGCTGGGTTCAGATGAGGACTTGGCATGCATGTTCAGGGGTTTTCTTGAGATGTTCTTTTTCTTTAGGAAATCACCAGATTTCCTGGTGATGAGAGCTATGCCATCCGCATCTAATTTTTCATACTTGGCCTCGTGTGCTATGGCATCAAAGTCAAATTCTTCATCTTCAGAATCAGGAGCAGAGATTAGGGCGATGCTCCTTCCTTTTGGCTGCTTGATGTTCTTTTCAATTTCATAGGTTTTCAATGAGCCAACAAGTTCATCAAACTTCATGCGAGAGGTGTCTTTGGCTTCTTCAATAGCAGTGATTTTTGTATGGATTTTTTCTGTCACTGATCGCAAGAATTTGTTCACAAGCCTTTCATTTGAAATGGGGGATCCCAGCGATTGACATTCATTTGAGATGTCAAGAATTTTGGCACTGTAGCTGTTAATGGTTTCATTTTCCTCCATTCGTAGCACTTCAAATTGTGTCGCTAGCATTCTTAGTTTGGTTCTCTGCACTCCTCTGGATCCTTCACATAAAAGTTGAAGTGTTTCCCATGCTTCTTTGGCCGTTTAAAGGTTGAAAATGATCCTGTATAGAGACACATCCACAAAGCTGTAGATGGAATTTAGGGCCTTGGTGTTTGCATTTGAAGTAGTAAGTTCTTATGCAATCCAATCAATCTCGTTTTTCAGAATGATGTCACCGTCGGGATCATCTCTTCTGGGAGCCTCCCATCCAGTTAAAATTGCATGCCAGGATCTTTCATCCATCGTCTTAATATATGCTCGCATTCTGATTTTCCAGATTGCATAATTTGTTCCATCCAACACAGGAGGTCGGATTTCAACATTCATTGTGTTGTCCATTGTTGTCCTTCAACGTCCGCAGGAATCTCACTTAGTAAGGTCAAGTGATCGCTCTTGATACCAATTGAAAGATTTGAAGGCTTCAATGACTAGATTGAACGTCTGATGTTAGTAATAATGTTGAAACATTTTTACCAACATATGTACAGAATAACCAAATTAAGCCGATGATAATGTTTGTCTGTGAGTTAAAGTAACTCACAGAGCACGACCGTAGGCCAAAAATATATTACTAGAAATGTTTAGAAATCCCACAAACAGGATTCTAGCAATATTACAAAAAGAATGAAAAATAACTGCTCCTAAAAGGTTCTTCTCGTTCGAACAAATTGAACTTCGAAGAATACATAAAATGAAGCAGAAATGATATCTATTTGTTTCTGTTTTTCCCTTGCTATTTTTCGTGAGCTTTCCAAATGAAAAACGTCAAGCTTTTGTAGTGTCACTTCCTTGAAGGAGTCCTTGTTCCACATAACAAGGTCTTGATAATTATCTTTTAAGATAACCTAAGAGATAAGGACTCCTATGTCTACTAGCATCCCAACTAACACTAGAGTCCTAGACAGGCAAATATGCTAAACATAAAATTATAATTAATAGGATTAACTTCACGAAATGCTATCATAATTCTTAGAGACGGATTTGTTAAGAACAGTCTCCTCTATGTAGAATAAATTTTGAGAAAGATCATTCATACAAGGGATAATTTCCATTTAATACACATATATAGGAACTTTCTATAGAACCAGATAGGGCTCCATTACGAAGCCCTATATAACACATGGCATTCATCCCACCGTACATTTATAAAAAAAGAAGAGCTCAATTTCCATATAATCATCTAAAGATTCTTTTCTTTCCATTTAGTTAAACCTCTCTCTTCTTTTCGTTTGCTCATTTTTCCTTTTCCCCTTCTTATATTACCATGGTCTCCAACACTGATACGAAGAGATCTGATAGCTTCAATTATCTCTTAGAAGCTATGCCACACCTAGAAAATGCACGACACTGTTCACGCCGCCTATTTTTCTGGCCAGCCACGCGCCACACTGCTCCACCGTCAACTTTCCTTTATTGTTCTGATTGAAACTTCCAATATAAACAAGTTTTATTTTCTTCTCTTTTGTAACAAATGAAAATAAATTGATTTCACAAAAGAAAATAACAGGTAGCAGCATTGCACGTTCGAAATGATCAATTCCATATAAAAACATCATCTCAAAGATATTCTACACCCAACTTTGGATTTGGGCTTAAAAATATTTGAAAACTGCATGGGCTTTTAAGCCGTAGAGAATTTGGGCCAAATGAAATTTGGGCAGTGCTATTGTTCAGTAGATACATTTTCGATCACATCTCACTTCTTAAAATTGATTAGGGGTTTTAGTATGAAATTAAGAGTTAATACGAAATTTAATATGATAATATGAAATTTAACAAACAAGTATAGGATTTCTTGAATAAATATGAATTTGATGAAATAGTATGAAATTGATGACGTAGTGTGAAATTCTAGTAGTATAAAACTCGTCCAGACTAGTTTGTATCTGAATAAAATTTATATGAAATTTAACAAAACTAGTACGAAACCCAAAGAACAAGTACGAAAATTCAAAAATTAGTAAGAGATTTGACGAGCAGTATGAATTTCACGATGCAGTATGGAATTTTATGATGTAATATGTAATTTGGCCGGAGTCTGGTGGTTGCTGATTGTTCGAAGAGTTTTCGTGGTGTTGAAATATATCAACGGGTTCATTGGCTCGATATTATCGGAATTCGATTCAATTGCAAGTTTTAAGATGTTTCAAACTTGAAAGATAAAGGAAAAATGAAAATAAAATAATTAAAATAGCTAAACTAAGCTAGAAATTGAAATAACAAGTTGGTAGGATGCCTCGTCGTATGCCTCAAATAGAAAATGCAAAGCAATAATGAAAATAAGCAAGAAAATGCAATGTTTCACCGAGTACAAGCATGCAAGCACAAGGTACAACTATGCATAAAAACTCAAATAATGAAAATTAGCAAAAATTGAAAGCATGGATGTAAAGAGTAATGGAAATTAACAGGAAAGTTCAAAACTTAAGGAAAATAACAAGCAACAAAGAGTAGATCTAAGATTCAAACTAAAACTATGCATGAAAACTAAATTGCAAATAAAGCATATGAAAAACTTAAAATCATGACGATCCAAGACCCGATCTACAATCTAGATGTGTCACTCATCTATAATTCATAGCCAAATCATAAGTTTCATCATGAATTCAAGTAGTCAAGACAAAAAGCATGAAATGAAGAAAAATGCATGAAACATATGAAATTACTTGAAATTAAACAAATCAAGGACTTGATCTATGATCTAGATGTGTCACTCAACTAGGATTCATAGCCAATTCACAAGATCAAGCACAACTTCTAATACCTAAGGCAAAAAGCATAAAACAAATGAAGAACAAAGCATGAAATTAAAAAGAAAGCTTACTAGAATTAAAGAGAGAATCCAAAGACTTGATTGAAATTGTAAGGAATTAAAAATCCAAGGGAGTGCTTGAATCCTTCTTGAGCTTACAAACCCAAGGCAAAACTTGAAAATTAAATCTAGAGAGAGAAAATTAAGTCCCAAACCCAAGCTTGGGTTGGGAGGAGGTGTTTTACAAAATGAAAGAGAGGTTCTATTTATACAAGTTAATTAGGGGTAAATGGGTCAATTATGACATATGAGCTTAGATTTCCATGCATTGACCAAATTTGACCCAAAATGGTCAAAATAGATCATTTGGGTCGAGTTGGGCTCGATTGGCTCGGCAAAATTGCAAGGTGGCTCAGAGATGGGCGAGATGGCTCAGTCGTGGTCGGCAGCTGTCGGCAGGCGTGGGCGGACATGCTCGACAGCTCTCGACCAGCGTGGGCGGACATGCTCGACAGCTCTCGGCTAGCGTCGGCAGGCGTAGGCGGACACTGGGTAACCCAGTGTCATATCACGTACCAAGTGTCAGCCATATTTCTTCAATTCGAGCCCCGATTCCGCTAAAACTCCAATCGTAAGCCCATGCATCGACCATATACAGACTAGAATACTTCAAAARACCTAATTTAAATATAAAATTAATTAATTAAGATTAAAATAACCATATTAAGTAGAAAATCAATAAGAAACACGAAAAACATCAAAACGAGAAAACACACGAAAAAACTAACAAAACTCGACTCAAAAACTACTAAAATTAACATAAGATCCTAATTAAAAACACGAGACAAACACCACAATAGCGACAGTTGTTAGTATAAAATTTTATAATGTAATGTGAAATTATTATGAATAGTATTTGAAATGAGTTTGGAAGAAATAAAGAAAAAAAACAGCCAGTAAGGGTTAAATTAGTACTCAATGTGAAATAAATGGATTAAATGGAAAAATAATTTTTTGCTAAACTATTTGAGACAATATATTTCTCAAATGGAGTGTATGGTATTTCTCTTCATATAAACCGGTGGTCGAGGCGCGCCTTGAACAAAACTGTCTCGAGGTGAAGACGTTGAACCCCTGTAGATGAAATGTGCACCTCAAAATGGTGAATAATAAGTAGATTTTTGTTATTTTCTCATCTGTTTCGGTCCTTATAAAACTTTAAATTTATTTTATTTCAATAGTTATATAATTTATAGTACTTCATTTATGTCTATAGATTATATTCCCTAGTAGCTCTAGGGGAATATGTAATGGTGAAATTAGAAAAATGTGTTTTATTCTTTAATTTTTATTAACAATAGTAAAACAACAAGTTGTGAAGCGAAGGGAGTAATAATTTTAGATAATGGGAATTCAAAGACTCGAGCTTGTCTGGGTTACCAATTAACCAGGTGGTTCAATAAATTATCTCGGTAATCGGGTCCATGAGTTTATTCTTTTCGACCGCATGTGTGATTCTTAGTTGTTTGTTATATAATGCATTTAAATATTTGAATTTTGACTCCACTTAATTTTATGTCTTTTTTTGTTTTTATGTGGGGCAAATACGAAAAACTGATAAAAATATTAATTTTATTTTTGAGTTTTTTTCTTCTTTTTTTCTTTCTTGGTTATATAGTTTTTCTAATATCAAAACTTATCCACTTATTTGTTAATGCTGTTAACGCTTTAACCTAAGTATCAATCAGTCGTAGGTTCGGATGACATGTGTCATTTAACAATAGTTTCGGTTTATTAGTTGGCAAGTTCTAATGATTCGTATATTTTGTTACCAAAGTGGGATTTTTTAGTTGGGTATAAATAAGGATTTTTTCCCATTATTGTCTATTGACACGTTTCTTTCTGATGTTTATTCTTTCTACATTTCATTTTCTCCTCTGTTCATTTCTTCCCTTTTTTTTTTCCCGATCGATGTTCTTTACATAAGAAACAAAAACGACGATGTCCAATTTTTCATATTTTTTTTTCAGAATCTGCTGTTTGGGTTTTTGATTCCGTTTCTTCCCGATCTGGCCAAATCTGATTGGAAATTATCTTTGTTTGGCCTGAAATATATAGATCTGAAATTCCAACCTTCTATTTACACATTTTCGTTTTATTTGTTTACAAATCTGAAAAATACAGATCTGAAATCTAGACTGTCGATCCGCAAATTTTCTTTCCATCTTTTTTTTTTCCAGAAATTATTCAGATCTTTTTTGTTTAAGAACTGGAAAATCGGAAATAATTGGCCGAAACATGATAATTCCCGATCTGTTTTTATTTCTTTGGGTTCTTATATGGATCCGTCGATCTGGTCAAATTTGATTACAAAAGAAGATGCTCCGGTGGATATTAGCGGCGGAGCCGCTCCGCTCTCCAATGGCGGCGGCAACTCTTCTGGTGAGTCGGGTTTTTTTCTATTAAGAATTTAAGTTTATGAATTTTAGGATTGTGGAATTGAAGTTTGGTTGATGGTTCAATGATGAGTAATTTTCCTATGTTTGTGTTTTGGATATTTATTGTTCGTTTTTCAGTTGAATTAGGTAAATTTGTTAACTTGAAACTTGGTTGTGATTGATGTTGGAAAGGAGCGATGGAGTGGTTTTTCCTAGGGTAAATACTATGCCGTCGGAAATTATCAATTCTGTGAAGTTAGAGCTGCCAGCGGGGCTGGAAAGATCAAAGACCGAGAGGCAAAGACGTAATAGTATTCTTGCTGAAGAGGCTGCGCGGATTTTTGATGACCGGATTTCTGTACAGCAGAAGGTAAGTATTAATTGTAATTATGTGGTAGTCAATCAAGCATTAATTCGTAGCTTCAGATTGTGCGAGAGTTGGTTAATGGTAAAATGGTAGTGGCCTTCAGAGTCGCCTAATCTCTCTCCCTCTCTTTGACAATTGTGATAGAGATATAAAGTATCATAATGTATAATCTTTCACTAAAGCTTAACAGCAAGATTGATATGACTACTTGGCAAAATATTAATTAGGTTTGGTTAATTAATGAATTAATTGCATGGTAGGATAGGTTGTAAAGCATGTTTAAGCATACAAGTCCAAACATTTTTGGTTATTTTTATCTTAACGCATCGTGGTGCATACTACAGGTTTGGGTTTATATTATACACGTAAAAAAAAATATAAATTCAAATTGTTGATGATTTAACTTAAAAAAATAAATAAATTAATAATGTTGCTGGCCGCGATATTGAAGATGTATCCAGCCGAGATGATCATAGTTGCCTTCTACTGCCTTTTCGTAACGATCCAATCTTCGTTGGTTACTCTGATTGCTGAAAGGGATTTAGCCGCTCTGAGAATCGAAACAAAGATTGAGTTATTCGCTGTTTTCTATGCAGTAAGTAAATATTATGACTCTATGAAGAGTGGTTTTTTATTTGTTTTTGGTTAATTATAATTGTATGTGATTAATGATTAAAAAAAAAGTGAGAATAAATAAGCTGTGTATTTTTTAGGGAGAAAAAAATGCACTTGGGGGTGGAAAAAATTTGTAAGGTAAAATTTTGCAAGAATTTTTTAACAACAAATCAGTCATAGGCTTCATTTGATTTTTATTTTTCTCTACTTTGTGTTTTTTATGTCTCCGTGTCATGTTTTTTGTATTTAATTATTTATCAATACATTTCTGATTGTAATATGGATGTATGTTTTCATGGGATTCTTTTATTTTCTGAAGTATGTCATTTCTTTTTTTGCCATGATTGTTTTTTTGGATCGTTTTTTCTTTAATTAATCAAAAACTGTGTTTCAATCATTCATACGTTGCATTTTTGGTTGTTCAACTTAAGACTCAAACTCTTTATCATAATATGGAGTGAGCAGATGTTGTTATTCCGTTCAATTAATTCTCTCATCAAGAATGGGTGTTATCTTATGATATAATTAGTTTTACGTAAAAATAATTAACTATATATTGTTGTGTCACTATTTATAATGTATGTTAAAAAGAAAAAAAAACAAAAAAAAAAAAAAAAAAACAAAGGAGAAACCAGAAATGTTAAAGCTGAATATCTTTCCTCAAGATAACCCCCCAACTGACCAAACAAAAACATAACATATCCTTTTCCACCACATTTTCACCTTCTTGTGCTCTCTTCAAGCCCCATTAAAGTTWACAAGATAAATATTCCCATAAACTCAACAAACTACCGTTGCCATAAATCAGGTAGCAAGTCAATACATAACAGTGAATGAGAAAAAACAATTCGATCCAGCAGTAGGCTTTCTTTTCTTGACGAGGTAGATAGGTTTAAAGATCCGGCATTCCTTTACCAGTTTTAGCGTCATAAGTCTTCTCAAGAACCAGTTCCATAGGAGTGTCTTTCAGACCAACTGGTAAGTATTCCTTATATTAAATATATTGATTTCCTTTTCATCAATCGCATCCAAAGTTATTACACATGTCCATATTTATCATTTACCCTTTTTTATATAATGGTTCATGACTCCGTTTTTTATCTTCCTTTTCTTTGCACATCCATAATATTTTTGAGGATACTTTTTTTTTCCAGAGACGATTTCCATTAATTCTCTTTATTCCTTATTTATGACAAATTGGCAATCCATAGTTTTTTTTAAATACTTTTAAACATAATCTTTTGCTAAATGATTTGTATTAATTATCTTTGTTAATTATATATAGCATATTCTGTTTTAGAATAATTATATATGGCAAATCAATTAATTAATCAATTATTATTAATGGAATAATTGTTCTGAAGATCCATTTTAGGATACGATTTGTAATAATTGTCTTTTTTTCTTATTTATTGCAAGTATTTTATCAACAACTATGATTCAAATAACCAGTTAATTAATTAATTATTATCAATAGAAATACTTAAACTTTCTGAAATTCCAAATGAACGAAATTAAACACACGTAATTGTAATTGTACCTTAAATATAATTTATTCTTAGTACGTATGTATGTACCTTAACTATATAATTTAAAATATTTAATCACTAAATTCTGTTCTTTAATTTTTTGACGTTTAAGATTTTAAAATAAATATTCTTGAATCGGTAATTGGAATTATCTAACTGTATTATAGGAAAATTAAGAAAATTACATTAATCAGTTAGTTAATAAATCATTATTAATATATTATAATTAATTATAGTATTTTTAGTTTTCCAAATTACTTTATCTAATATTGAGATATTTCAATATATTTGTAGTCGGTAAATATACCATATATATCTTGCTTGAACTTAGGGTGGTTATTATTCCAATTAAGAGTCTTTTCTTAATTTCATTAAAATAAATTTTATACTTATTTTCTTCGGTATATATATATATATATATATATGGTAGGGTTCAAATGAGAACCCGTCATTATATGTGAACTTAGGGACTCATCTTGACCATTAGATTGGATAATCTTGATGATTGAGATCATGACATGTTAGCATGGTAATAATGTAAAAAAAATGCATTAATTAATTGACAATGGTATTTTGGACATATATCAACGTTTACAAAGAGCATTACATTGTTCTTTAGAAAGCACAATAGATTAAGAAAAAAACACTACGATTGTATACAAAAAGTATCGCAAATTTCCTCTATAAACTGCAAATTCAAAAATTTGAAATGAAACTCAAATCTTCAACAAACCATAACTTTTTCAAATTTTATTCGTTTTGAATGAAATATATATCAAATTAATCACATTCTCAAGATCTACAATTTAAGATACATATTGCATATCTTACAACGTAATATATATATATATATATATATATATATATATATATATATATATAAAATTAAATTAAAAAAACTGGACTGATTTTAGCACTACAGTACTGTGTAAAAAGCACAACGAACCTGGATATATAATTGCAATGTGCAATATTAGATCTAAGGCCAGGATTAGTCCCTAGGTTCACATATAATGACGGAGTTCTCATTTGAACCCAATCCTATAAATAAATATATATATATATATATATATATATTCTATTTTATAAGAATTTACAATATTAACATATATGTAAATGTATTGCCTTTATAAAATAATTAGAAATGACCCATCAATATTTTTTAAGTAATAAATCTAACGACATTTGTGGTGTAAAGGTTTGTTAGTTGAATATTTTATTTTATATATTTAACTATTATTTCAATTCTACCAAAACAGAAACAGTTCTAATTGTTTGGTTTAATTTCGTATATGATAATGATTTTCTAAATGTTTCTTAGTTGTTGACTTATGTTTGTTATAAAATCGAAATCAATAAAAATCTTATATTTTAACGTTTATAATTTTCAAAAATTAAAGTAATTTTATATTATTATACATTTTCTGATATGTCCGCGTAATACGCGTGTTATTACACTGGTAAGTATATAAATATATGAATGTTTTTTAGTTTCAAATATGACATTATTTTGTTTGGGTTAATAATTGACCTTATGGTATGATGGTTTACCCTATAACATTTGGACATCAAATTCTTGGATACATATTTTGATACTTGAAATAATATATATATATATATATATATATATATCTCCAATATGGGACAAAAACAACAACAAAATAATATATATATTATTATTTTGATAATGACTACTACACAATTTTGGACGGATATGGTTGACGAAGATTTTACTCCCATGCGCAATTCATCAAGGGGCTATTTAAGTGTGAGTTTATGTGAAACATTAGTTTTTTTATATAATTTTTGCTATATTTTCACCTGCGTTGTAAAATTTGAAGGTTTATGGTTTTAAGAATAAGTCTCAAATTTACGATGTTGTTAACAATGTTTAATAACACTGGTTAACAACATCGACCAGAGTAAAATAATAATATGCAGCGGAAAATAAATTTAAGAACACGGTTTAAACAAATTCAGTTCACAAGTAAAAGTACTTGTGAACTTGGGTGTACAAACCAGAAAACTATATTACTTTCTTGTTTTTCGATCAATACAAAGATATTAAGTAATATATGAAAACTAAAGTATCAAAACACATGATACTAAATACTTGTCGCCTAGGTTGATCAAGCGCTTCTCCGTTGGTCACGCAACTTCAAATAGCTTGACAATATCGAACAATGGCTTCAAGTAATCTTTGTGTTTTTGCTATTGCTCGTGCGTCTTGCTTTGCGTCGATCTCCTCTTCAAAATCCCGTGCGTAAAAAAAATCGTGAGTAGCTTTAGAATTCTATTGTCTTAAATAAACAATCCTAGAATTCTAAACTAGGTAAACAAATAAAAATAAATTTTAAACACAATATAGGAAACTAATAAAGTTTTAAATATAAACTAGGAAACACAATATATTCCTAAATCTAGTTTTCTAACTTATTTTGTGCCCAAGAAAGGCAAATAACAAAATAGGAATTATTGTCAAGAATAAATTCCTCAACAATCTCCCCCTTTTGCCTTTCTGGACAAAACACTACGACGCAAACATAAATAAAAACAAAATACTAACTCCCCCTAAATCAAAACAGCCAATGTTGTTAAAAATCAAACCAACATTACAAACCAACAGTTAAGGATAATCCGACCTAAATTTAAGTGTGAGTTTATGTGAAACATTAGTTTTTTTATATAATTTTTGCTTAACTGAGCCTTAACTGAGCAGTCATCATATCAGACAACGTCTGAAGAAGTTGACCAAGGAGGTAGAACGTTACTCGATCATATTCTTGCAGTGTCCAACTTTTTTGAACGCATCATATTTTTAAATTTAGTTTGAATTTGAAAAACCCGCTCGTGACATGTTCGACTCTGATGAACTGAACAGTACATAGAACTACGCATATATGTATTGATATACCTCTCTCTTTGTTATCTCACCTATTTGTAACAAGAGTTGAACATTAGACGAGCCACCATAATCAAAGAAGAAAAATACGACCATAATCCGAATCAACAAAGTTCGACCATAATCCAAAATAACGATGTGTAATTATAATCTGAAATAACAAAGTACGACAATAAAACCGAAACAATAAAACACGACCATGGTCTAAAAATACTTACTAAACACACATAACAAAATAAGTCTAAACATAAATGACATGATCATCGGCGGCATGCACGCCCACGATCACGAGATTGTCCCCGAATAGTAGACGATGTCGCATGTGTATATTGTTGATCTTTGTGTGCTCGTCCTTGGTTTTGTCTCTTTGCCGACATTGTGGGTCTTCTCCTATACACTGAAAATTAAAATAAGAAAATGGCTAAGCATAAAATAAACCAAAATACAATTTTACACTTTGTTTAGCACACATTGGCCGAAACTTGTACACAATATTGGTCACATAAGTCTGAAATTATTGTAACATTTTGGCACAAAGTTGTTGACATTATCTAGAATTTTTTACAGTAAATGGCCAAAATTGTCCAAAATCTATAATCAAGAATATTATCAATATTCAAGCGTACTAGGGGCGAGTGAATGTACAAATTTTGGCCAATACTAACCAAATCGCCTAAGAACCCTAAACCAACAAACTCAAATTTTGACATCCCAACATTCATTTTACATATTAGTAATAATATAAACTCAACCAAGAACTAAACTTAAGGTCATTCAAACCATATAATTCAAAAAATGTCAGAAAGTTTCAAATTAAACACACACACAAAAAAAAAAGACTCAAAAAATTGAGAAAAACCTACCTTTAATTTATCTCCTGCTCTCTGGCGTCTAAACGTGGCGAAGTAGTTGGTGGTCGTGGACTCGAGTGAAATGAGTATTAGGGGTTATTTAACTTTGGGTAGATAGCAAAGATATTAGAAGAAAAAAGATACATTGGGGCTTTGAGTCAATGATTTAAAAATCGGACCGAACTGGCCGGTTCAATCGGAACCGGCCATTGATCCGGTCTGATCACACCTATAAAATCGTTTTAGCGGTTAAACCGATCAAGAACCGGTTAAACCACTGAAAACCGGCAAAAAAAATCGGTTGAACCGGTCCAACCGTTTTTTATATGCAAAATAATGTGTATGATTCAACTAAATTGGCATAATTATATTAATGATTCATGAAACCTAATCAAGCGATATGAAAATAAATAAATTATATTCGGTCAATTATATTTTTTTATTTTTATCTCTCTTAATAATCTAGACAAATAATTAAGATAATATTTATAACTTATATATCACATAACAAAGAATTACATTAATATGTTTAATATAGTATAAATAAATTAATATGTTTATATAATAAATTAATTACTTTTTTCAAATACGAATGAAATTAATATTTATATTAATACAATTACATAATATTTCATACTATATAATTAAGAATATTATATTTTTAGTAATACGGTTGGACCGACGGTTGAACCGGTTCGATCGATTGAACCGGTGAGGAGACCAATTCGTTCATCGGTCCGATTTTTAAAACATTGCTTTGAGTATATGGATGCGACACGCAAAAACAAGAGCACGGGTAGAATCGCCCTAATAGTTATTTGAGAATATAAGGTCCAAACGAGACGTGGGCCAAAAAGCCCAAGCAAAAAGATTGCTGCTATAAAGCCTAAAAGGTGAGGCAAAGAACCATCATTGATTTATTTGGTTCCCTCTCGTTAACGACGGAACCCAAGTGTATGTCGTGTCTGAGCAAGGAATATCATCTTGTTTCATTATAAATTCGTAATTTATTGATTTCTCAATTGTTTTCAGCTGAAGAACTCGGTGATGAGGAGCTCCTATCTGTGTGTGTATATATATATTACAATTTGATTTTAGGTACACATTTGTTAATGTTCATGTCTTTAAATGGATAATCATGGATGAAATGTCCGATCTATAAGTGGCATTACGTTATTATTGTTGTTGTTAGAATGTGACCCATGTTTTGGCCCGAGATGATTACTTCCCTTGTTTAAAACCATTCTAATGTTAATAGATTTAGATTTCTTCTTCTTCTTCTACATGTTTTTTTTTTTCTTAATTTCTCTTTATTTTTGGCGATGTTTGAATTTAGTCATACCCTTGTTCTCAATTACTCCCTTCGTTCCATTCTCTATCGTAGATAGGGCTGGGTCGGTACAGTATAACGAAAATTCTAACTCATACCGTATACCGTACCAATTTTTTCGGTATATGCAAAACGTATACCGATACCGAACCGAGCATTTCGGTATACCGTAATTCGGTATACCGAGTTTTCGGTATTTCACAAAATTCATACCGTATTATATCAAGATTTCGGTATACCGAAATTTAGGAACGGTATCTGTAGGTTACCGTTCTGTACCGGTTTTTTACCTGCTGAAATTCAATATACCGAAAGTAATCGATATAATACCGTCGTACCGAAATTTAAATAAAAAACCTATTAGAAAATATTAATCCAAGTAAAAAAAACATAATTGAGAAACCCCTATTGGTTTATTACATTCAAAATATTAGTTTACACAACTCAAGCAATGAAGTATCTCCTCAATCAAACTAAAACACAAATTGCAATTCATGTCCCAACAATCTAACATAACGAATATTAAAAATCAACACAAAATAACAAATCACGCCTAATTTCTTGATTGAAGTCAAAGCTTACAAATATCGAATTACTTGAGGTCTTACTGTTCGGGCCTGAAAAAACAAAAGAGAGGAAAAGAATCAAGTTTATTCCAAACAATCATAGCATACACTTATTTGACTTGAACAAGCATGTGCTAATTAATGTTAAAAAACACAATTGAAGAAACATACATTTGTTTTCAATAGCCACATTAACCACATATACAATCATTCTTGATGCTGTAATGATCTTGCAAAATCAATAGCTTGGGCTTGATTGAGGTTAATGTGAGCAGGCAGCGAAATAGGAGCAACAAAGGGCATATTCTTCATTAACCAAGACTGCAATATATGGCAGGACCCAAATTGATGGACAACGGCCAGCCTCTGCCGTTTAATAGGGTTGCTGCTAGTAATTATCTCATTACGACAGACAAGAAACATGGAACGGTTGTAATTCAGATATCCATTGGTGAGATACAGGAAAAGAACAAGCATAGGGATATTCAAGTAATATATGTACGACAACACTAATGAACAACATGGTAATAATGGTAAAATAATACATAAGCTAGAAATCACTTATAGCATATTGTTATTCTATCAATTATGTAATGCTAAGAAATATGTCCACTAATGTTAAATAATCAACATTCATCAAAAAACAACCAACATATACATTAAAAAAAAATACCAATCACAAAAAACGCATCTATCGCTTTCTCAACTTCCTTTTTCTTTTTTTCTTTTCTTTTTTTTACAGATTCCTCCTTAGTATCAGTATACAACTGCTATATAATACTACTATCAGTATCATCTTCATCCCAAAACCCAAGAAAAATGATCTGAATTTTTATCCCCAAAAACCAGGACAATCTATAATTTACAATGCCTGTCGCAAGAAGAAACGAAAATCACATACACACTTAAAGATGGTTTAATTAAATTTTAGACTGGTAATGTGACATCACATCTGACATCTTCTTTGAAACTTTTTAAGGTTTTTTGTAATTAACCCAAACCATGGGGTAATTTTTGTAATATATTATAACTTCAGATTTTTAACACCAACTATTATTCCTACTAACCAATGACATCATATTTCGAAACAAAAAATCTTTAGCCCATGAATTTAAAGGAGCTGTTCACACATTGCTTTTTTCCAAATGAAACCGAACCCAAACCAAGATTTGACATAAACAAACTATAGATATAATTATTACTACACCTAAGCGCCACACCACAAGAAAAGTCCAACAAAAATGACAGACTGTTACACATAAGCAAGCAAACCAAACCCCAAACAAGCAAACTTCGAATTCTATATCTTATCGAGCTTCTCAGCTGCTATATTTCTTCGGTAATGTTTTCGGATTATTTTTGAATTAAAAGAAAATTCCAAAAAAATAATCAGTATATTTCTTATAATACACTACACATGCTCTTTAATATTATTCTACAGAAACCTCAACAAATTCCTTTAATATTCTTCCTTACTAAATATATTCAAGCAAGGTTCCCAAACCAAAAACAATAGAAACCTCAACAAATTTCTAGATACAAATAAAAAATAAAAATTTTAAAATATAAAAAGAGCTTTCAAAACTTTACCTGACGGCGGGCGGTTCTATGACGGAGATGTCAGTTAGTGGCGAGAAGAGGAGGGATCAAGGGATAACGCTGTAGATGAGGGGATATAAAATCTCAATTCAAAGTTAGAGTGATAAAAACCGAAAGCATTTTTTTTTTTGAGTTCTGCCCTAATTTCTGAATTTGGGATTCATATTCAGACTTAGATCTCTCTCGTTCGTATCTGCTAGCTATTCAAATGAGGAAATGTTTATAAAACTTAAAATAACTAAGTTTCTATCACAACCCACTTATGAAGGTCAGCCCACTTATAAAGCTTAAAGAATTCAGCACAGCCCACTTATAAAGCCCACAAGCCCACTTATAGTTCATATTTTATATATGATGTTACCGTAATACAATACGGTATATTCGGTATATATACCGACATACCGCGTGTGTTCAGTATTTCGATATATACCGAAATACCGAATCTTTCATAATTTATATATCGTGCCGTAAATATACGGTACAGTATAATATCGTACCGAAAATCTCGGTATATCGAAAATCCGGTATATTCGGTATTTTTCTCGGTACGGTAAATATGGTATTTCGATATTTTTACCCAACCCTAGTCGTAGATGATTATTTCACGGAGATTGAAAAGACGATTATTGTTATAATTATATGTATCAAATGATCATAATATCATTTGGTTAAAATAATTAAAAGTGTAAAATAATAAAGATAGAGGTAAAAGTAGTAAAGTAATATTTACTTTTTTGATAAAGTAAAAAGTAACAATGTTAATCTCTTGAAAATGTAAATGCTACAGATAGAACGAGACAATTTTTTTTTTCAAATATACGACAGATAGAACAGGACGGAGAGAGTAGTAATAATAGAGCTTGGATTTTCATGTTCCAATTTAATCAAGCTTTGTAAGTGATTTCTCAAGTGTCTGAACCCGGCGATGAAACTATCTGAGGAAAGTAAATTTTGTTAATGTTGTTGACGATTTGTCCCGGCTTTAAGTAGAATCGAACCGTCTCGAATTTCTTTTATAATTTAGCTAATATTTCTACAAGTTATGCAAGGAAATAGTAAATGCAATAGTAATACAGTGACTTAAAATTTATAATACGTGAATTATGAAAAATGTATAGACATTTATTTTTTTTCCTTATTTTTTTATTTTATTTCACCCACAATCAAGAGTCATTATAATGTGGATCTGTCTGGAGATTTTTTAATACCCTTAAAATCTCTGTACCGAACAGAGAATCGATACTAGAACCGACTTATAATCGTATTAAATTAGCTATAAATTTCATTATATTCGATAGTTAATAAGTAAAATACTATTTTTTTTATTAATTTTGTATTTTAATTAATCGTCAACTAATAAGTAAAAGTTAAAATTCACAATAATCTAGTGATTTAATTTACAATTACAATTTGGCATAAAATGAAGATTTATACGAAAATTGAACTGAATCGTACCAGAACCGAAAAATAATTATTAACTTTGACTTTTCTCCGAATCGAACAGTAACAAAAAAATAATGGTACAATACTGAAAACTTCCGAATCCTCGAACTGAATCGGACCGTGCTCTTAACAAGATTCCATGGCATTTAGCATTTAGCGTTTGTTGGCCATGTTGTTTTCATTATGCTACAATGCCTCTTTCACCTGAAGAATAGACACACTTGAATGGGAACATCTTGGCTAGAGTTTGCTATCACTATACTTAGCAGCATCTTAAATTCGTGGAGCATTAATTTTCTTTTATTTCAATAGTTATATAATTTATATTACTTCATTCATGTGAATAAATTATATTTCCTACAGCTCTAATAGCAGTTACCAATTAAGCACTGAAATATAATGTATGTTGTATTGTATAATATTATTTTGAATGAATGGTCATGGAGCATAGTGATACCTCAAGACTCTGATCCTCCATCCATCATTTGAATAGGGGCGTGGAATGCATTGACACGTCTTGAGCCCAACAAAGTAATATCTATTTTATTTCCAAAAAATTACTATAATTAAATACATTATTACGAAATATCATCTTAAAATATCCAATAACAAATTATAAAAAAAAGACTAATTTTATTTGGAATCAATTGAATTCCTTTTCTCTTTCGAATGGCCACTGAATGGTGGATTTGATATGCGGCCTTCCAATTTCTTTATTTCTCATCTAATTCACGATACTTGTTTTAGTTACAAAAAATATTGGTTCATAGTATTCAATTTTTTTTGCACCTTCAAGTCAATTTTGTAAATAAATGTCTATAGTAAATTTTATTAAAATATTATTCAAAAAAGATTTCATTAAAGTGTATTGAGGAATAGGTAAGGATAGAAATAGGAAAATATATTTTATTACTTAGTTTTTATGCATAATAGTAAAACGATAAATATTGTAAGGATAGAATTAGGAAAAAAATATTTTATTCCTTAGTTTTTATACAAAATAGTAAAACGATAAATATGATTATCCAAAGGCACAGGCTCGGCTGGGTCACCAATTAACCAATGGTTCAACAAATTAACTCAACCATTTGGTCCGTGAATTTATTCTTTTCAAGATAATTTTGTAGATAAATGACTATACTACATGATAAGTCCAGAAATAATGGTCAAGAATTCGGTCAAACCACTTCAAATATTCAGTTCAACTCGTATGTAAAACAAGCAGCGGATGTTCAGCGTAAATACTCCGACGTGTGTGAATCGATACATAGTATAAAGTATATAAAATATGTTTGTCTTTAGAATAAAGGTACGATTTGTTATTTGCAAGAAACAAAAGACTTGATTACAAAGTAGGTAATCTATTTTTCAAAAGGAAATCAAGTTTTCTCACACCAAATTGAGATATTTTACATTCAGGAGTCTTTCAAGAGTTTATACTCTTAAAAACCGGTAATGTATTAGTGGCGGTTACTTAGCAAACCGCCATCTAGTTTTATTTAAAAACTGACACCAAAAAGCCATCACTTATTGATTTCGCTTATATTAAGAAGCGACACCCGGTCGCAATGTATTAGTAGCGCTTTCTTAGCAAACAATCACCTATTTTTTTTATTAGAGTCGCTTGTAAACGCAATCGCTTCTTTTACTATTATTGGTGTCAGTTGGTAATCAATAAGCGTCACCTGAACGAAATTCTTAATATATGTTTTTTATTAGTATATATGAGGCGATTCATGGCTAATAAGCGTCATTTTTACACATTTTGCAGCGGTTCCTCTTTGAACGTCACTTATTAAACGAATCTAATTTAGTTTTTTTCCACTAGTGTCAACAACACGGCATGGGTGGAAAACTTGAAATCTTTTGAATTTTTATAACTAGTACTAGTAAATTTAATTTAAATATTAAAATATATAATTATTCAACAATAATAATTAATTAATTAAGATTAGACACATATTGAAAATGCGGCATCTCTTAAATATTTCAAGTGTGTAAATAAATTTATTAATGAATTTAATTTAAATATTAAAATAATAATAATAATAATAATAATTAATATTAATTAGATATCAGTATAAGATATGGGTTGAGAATAATCTATTTTTTGAATTTTTTATTTTAAAACTTTAAAAGATGCAATTATCAAATATCTTTTTTATATTTATCATTTGATAAATTCTGTATAACACGTGTTAAACTAGTCTCAATGTGTATTTAAAAAGAAATTAACATTAGAGAAATTGTTTATATCCAACGAAATTCACTTAGGTTCTTGATCCAATTTTTTAACAGTTACTATCATTTTTTTCAAATAAGCAAAAGTACACTATATTATTTCAAAATATAATGGGCTATAAAGAGAAAATTTCTCCTAAATAACCCGCTGTTAACTCGACCATCTATCCTGACCGATAAAAATATCTCATGCTCAGAAATTCATTGTACTATTTATAAATTCATTTTACAACACTTCTAGTTACTGGATAGTGGAGATGGATTTGATCTAACGATTCTAGAAACTATAGCTTTTCACTTAGAATATTTCTATAATATAAAAAGAAAACTTCTACGAGATGTTTTTACCACTCAACACTACAACTTTCTACATCAATCTTGTGAATTTTTTTTACTAATTTTAAGAATTCTCTTGCATATCAACCTAATATATTGGGCTGATTGATTGTATATCATAAGATATTTTAGTAATTTTTTTTGGAATCATAAGATATTTTAGTAAATTTTTTGTTTTCCAAAGAAGATGCTCATGGAAAAATATTTATAATTGAGATATTTTAATTATATTTTTATGATACTTTAATCAATTTTTCAAGTAGTTTTACGTGGTCTCACTACGAAACCACATTAACAATGGCCTCACGAAAGACCACTCGTACTTATATTAAAATGATTAACAAATTACGGGGTCAGCTATACATGAACCCCATTTTTTCTAAAGACACCCCAAAAAACTATTTATTTTATTGAAATTCAAAACCTATTTCCAATCTCTAAACACACCTCTTACACCGTCCTCATATGAGTATTTTGGACCATATTGGTATTATCTGATTCGTCTCCTCCGGCGACCCTACCCTCTAAATTTTGTTGTCGCCCTCCAAAAGCCCATCTATGAACCTGCCGCAACACCATATCATTGCCACTTCCACGGACGATACTCCAACCACCCTATTACAACTAAAAACATTCATTCGCGACCTCTCTGTGTGTGTATGGTTGTGTCGTCACCATCAAACACTTCAGCACTCACAAGACACGCCATATAAGGCAGGGCTCATTTTCTCTGTACCTCTCTTATTTCCCACTTTCTCTACATGCACACACTTCAGCACTCACAAAGCATGTTTCATTTCTTCACTACCTCTCATTTTCAACTCTCTCTCTCTAGAAGTTAGCAGAATTTGTGCAGAGAATATTAGATAGCCATGGATATCCAAACTCCGTACGGCGACTTGTTTCAGAGTCCCGGAAGCGACGAGGAGGAGCATTTCATGGTGCTTTCAAGCTATCTCAGTGATGCGGACAAAAAACATCTGCGCAAAATTACTGTTCAGACTCTTGAATTGGTACGACTGGTAGATTAATTCAGCTTCAATTCAGAAAGTGGTTTTTGGTTTTGTGTACCGTAGGATTTTGATGTGTTTGTATCAGATTAATGAAGAGTTTTTATAAAATCTCAAAGTAATTCAACTTATCTTCTTAGATTTTTTTAGGCTTCAAAATATACGTGTTCAAGCTCGTTTTACTGTGCGCGTGATGAAATTATTGATTGACAGGGATCTTGGTCACGTGTATTCTGCACAAGAGGTGCTACAAATGGAGTTTGTGCTCTGCAGAGCTTTGGAGTGGCCAATCCTTGATCGTCTTCCAGCCAATCCGCCGTCGTTTCGTCCCAGGTGCACGATCTGATCGTAAGATCACAATCAGGTATTTACGCTTCTTCATTTTATGGATTTTGAAGACTTATTGTCCCTTGTACGATTGTTAACAGAGAAACAAAAAAAAGAATTTTAATTTTAGTTTTTCTCTAATTAATACGTTTATATTTTAAAAATTCAGAATGTTTCTCTTCGGTACTGGATTTATTTTTAGAGTAATTGCCACGTTATTGGAATTCCTAAAGTTAATTCTCTGTGCGCTCTGCATTCCACGATATATTTTTGTTGGTTCATTTATTTTCTCACCCTTTTTTCTTTTTCTGCTTGTTTTCATGTGCCTTTCAAGGATTCAGTCCTTCAGTCAGGTGTCGAAAATGTAATTATTTCATTCATTAAATTTGATTGATTAATCATAATAATTATTAATCTGCTGCTTAATTAGTTCATTAAATTCATTATCAAGTTACAGGACATGATTATAAAATGCAAACAGCAGCTCACACCACTGTTCAGAGAAGCGGCCCTCTCGACTATTGACAATATAACTAAGAATGGACCTATCAATTGCATCATACTCTCAAAAGATGGAGTAGGTGTAGGCGTGGACTCAAGATGCACTAACAAAGTTCAAGACGATGGTACGTAACTATATGTGAGTTCAATTCTACAAAATAAGTATCAAATAATAGCAGATGATTTATATGTATATTTGTATTACAGTTACTGGCATACAATACACCATGTGGCTCGACGACGAAAGCGCTAAGTGTAAACGTATCGGCCATGCAGTTGTCATTACTGCGTCTGGACACAAAAGGCGAAACGAAGAGCTATGGAATTACTTGGATAGCGTAAGTGTTTAGAAGCTTCCTGTCACGCCCCGCTCATTTGGACCGGGCCATGGTGGGACAAATATGGCCAAACGTGCACAAGGGAGGTGCACGAAGTGGGAATAATGGTGCAAGAGTGGTACCATGTGTTAAGGGACCGGGGCGAGTGTCGAGCCCCACGCGTAGGGACCGGGCCATGGCGGGAAGAGCATGGCCCAAGGTGCGCATGGGAGGCGCACGGGATGCGAATGAGGGTGCGAGAGAGGCACCACGTGGTCCGGAATCTTCCAGAATTGTGCGGGACATGTTCGGGCCAAGTTCAGGCCGGGAAGATTCATGGGCGGGCCGAGTCGAGTGAAGCTGCTAGAAACTTGCGGAGATATGTGGGGCCATTCTAGTAGCTCAAGGGACGGAAATATGTAGAAAGCCATGGAGAAGTTTGGAACCTTCTGGAACATTGTGAACTCTCCTTGATTAATACTTGTATATATGAGAGTTGCCTGGAGAATTACGGAATTCTCTAGAAAAGTCATGTAAATACATGTAGTGGCATTGTGTGGAGAACTCTAGAACATGTTTAGAGTCTCTGTAGGGTAAAGAGGTTGTGGTATGAATAGAGTAGATTTTTTTATTCTAGAGTGTTCCATTTGAGGAGGTGTCAACCAACTATAAATAGAGGTTGAACTCCTCACTTATAAATCACCCAATTAACCACATTCAAGCTAATCAAGTTCCTTACCGCACGGATCTCTGGGCAGAAATCTAAGTCTGTGACATTCCGCCCCAAACTAGTTGCATGCTATTTATAGAAATGTAGGCAGAAATCTATTTCTAATTCCGTGACATTCCACCAAAACTAGTTGCATGCTATTTATAAAAATGTCAAAAAAATAATGTTATGCCATTGTGTGTGTTTTCAAGGTCAAATCTAGGTTTTTTTCCTTTCATTTTATTTTCACTGTAGTTTTTTTTTAATGTTTTAACAGAAAGTAATTAGAGATGTGGATCACGCTGCTGAATTAATTACATCATATCTGAAAACACTAAAAGGTTGTGAACTATTTTTGGCAGGACACAGTACATAAATATTGTAATTTAACGAGTCGTTATTATAAAATTTAAAACCCAAATCTAAGCAACATAATTAACAATAATAATAATAATAATAATGATAATAATAATAACATAAATATTGTAATTTAACGAGTCGTTATTATAAAATTTAAAACCCAAATCTAGCAACATAATTAACAATAATAATAATAATAATAATAAATAGGTATTACCTATGTTGCAAGGAAGGAAAGGGCAATCATCTGGATCTTCCGGGCCAAAAAAGGGAACAAAATCTAACAACAATAACATAAATGATTTAGAACAAACATTTCAGCCATAAAGTACTTAAAGCCAACAAAAATAGTCATAAACATTAACAAAATAATACCTTGGCTTTTCACATTTTCATCTTCAGGTTCAGCCTGGGGACCAGTACTCAAAGCTGAAACCAATTAAAATCTTACTCACTAAGTTTAATTGATAATGAAAAATGATAATCCTAGCTCTATCAGTATTACTTATTAACAAAGGCATGGCCAAATTCAAACGACAAGAAAAGTCGGAGAAATTAAGCAAAATTGGAAGACTCGTTGATCAAACCAGTTACAGATCACACCCAAAGATACATAAACCCTTGATAAATGAACATAATCAATTCATCATCATAAGATACGATCTGTGCATATTACAAACCAACACAATTAACACTACAAATTAATTCAGGAAAACATAGATATATTCACCAAAATCGTCGTAACAAGAAGCTATCAGCATCAAGGGAATGTTTACACCACATTAATTTGTCACGACTATAAGTTATTAAATTAAATCAATGCAGACAGATAGAGGATTTCAATTTCATAGGCACACTCATCAATCAAACAAACTAGATCAGAGTACACGCTACAAAATAAAAGGAATTAAGCAAGAGAATTAATGCGAGTTTTTAATTTACTCGCACGTACACTTGTAAGGGGGATAATAGGGTTCGTTAATGGCATGTAATTTATTCTTGACAATAATTTCTATTTTATTTGATTGCCTTTCTTGGATACAAAATAAATTAGAACTCTAGATTTTGTTTCTTAGATTATGTATAAGACTTTATTTAGTTTATTATATTATGTTTACCAAGTTTAGGTTTCAACGCAATGCAGCAAGAAAGAACACAAGTAAGAAAACTACTTGAAGCCACTATCCGAGGTCAAGAAGGTTTTCGAAGTTGCGTGACCAACGGAGGAGATCTTTTCATTTAGGCGACAAGTTTTAGTATCATATGTTTGATACTTTAGTTTTCATATATTACTTCTTATCTTTTTGTATTGATCGTAAACAAAGAAAGTAATATATTTTTTGGGTTTATACACCAAAGTTCACAAGTACTTTTACTTGTGAGCTGAATTTAAATTGTTGTGTTCTTGAGTTTAAATTTCCGCTGCATATTTTAGTTAAACTCTGGTTGATGTTGATTTCAGTGTTGGTTAACATTGAAACCAATATCATCTACTGATAGTTATTTTCAAAATCATACACCTACAAAGTTACTATTGGCATCAAGAGCGGGTTACTTAACTTCTATGTACTGATCCTTATTTGTTTAGGTGTTATGGATGCTCAAGGTAACCCAAGGCCTCCGATCCTCAATGAGGAGAACTACTCTCTCTGGAAACAGATGATGTGGTGGCATATAATGAATATCGACGAATGTGCATGGAGAACCATTCTGGTTAGATGGGAAAAGACACGTGTCACTGATGGTGAGGGTGACACTGTCGACAAGAAGGAAATAGATTGGACTCTTGAGGAATTAGCTGCTGCAAAGTTGAATTCCAAATGCATGAACACCCTTTGTGGGTATGTAGACGCAAGCTACTACAGAGTCATCAAGAATTGTGATTCAGCAAAGGATGCATGGGACGCACTCCAAAGGTTATGTGAAGGAACCCAGAGCGTGAAGAGATCAAGACTGAGAATGCTGACTTCTACCTTCGAGGCAATGAAGATGGATGAAAAGGATTCCATCATGTACTACGCCATGAGACTCTCGGATATTGCAAACGAGTGCGCAGAGCTTGGTGAATCAGTAACAAACTCACGTCTTGTGGGAAAACTATTGAGATCCATCACAAAGAAATTCAGTATCAAGGTGGTTGCCATAGAAGAATCCAAAGACATCAATGACATAGACTACAATGCCTTAGTTGGCTCTCTCAAGACATTTGAGAAGGAACACCTTGGCTCCAACTCAAAAGAGAAGAATGTTTCTCTCTCCTCCGATGTTAACTCCGAGAACGATGATGAAGACGATGAGGATTTTGATGTGAAAGGATTTCTGAAAAGAATAGAGAATGTCACACTTGAGGAAGAAGAGGTACCTATGCTACCAAACGTTTCAATAATTTCTTAAAGAAGAAGAACAACATTGGAGGATCAAGAACAAAGACCAAGTCACAGGTGCCTACTCAAAAGTTTTATGGGTGCACTCTCTCCAGATTCCAGTCTTCGCCTTCGGTATCCAGTGCATCCAGATCCCCAAAGCCACTCAGTGAAGCACAATATCATGAATGCAAGGGTTGGAGACACTACAAAAATGAGTGCTAACACTTTCAGGAAAAAGAGCATGGTTGCTATAGAGTACACTGAAGATGTCAACGATTTCGACTCGCCTGAGCCTGTTCCATCCTTATTTTCCAATGTTGTGTGGGACGACGACATCCATGTTGATAACATCGAAACCAACATTGTGTGCCTGAATGCAGAGGTTGATGAATATCTTGACGAGTACGAGAAGCTAAGTATTGAACATAAACAACTGTTTATTAGTTGGGGAAAATCGGTACTCAAGGTCAAGGATCTTATGAAAGAGGTGGACAAGCTAACAAAGGAAAAGGCTGATCAACTTGATATAATTGTCCGATTGGAGTCGTCGCTCACCAAAAAGGATGTCGAGCTAAAACTAGTGAAAACTGAGATGAAGAAGGTTCAAGGAACCATTACTAAACTCAACAAGGGGAAGCCTAAACTCGACGAGATCCTAGATATCAGTTTACCATAAATGTCGAAATATGGAATTGGCTTCAAACCAAATCAGCCAACACCAGCAACAATTCAAGAACATAAATCAACCAAACGCCACAAGAAGAGAAGGAGACAGTTCGTGTGTCATCACTGTGGTGAACCAGGTCACAATCGGCCTTTTTGTTGGAAGATTATCGTCGAAAGAAGACATTTTCCGAGAACAAGGGTGGCTAGTGAATCCTATGTTGGCTCCCGTGTTACCAACACCAGAAACAACACCAAGTTCAAAAAGGTTTGAGTTAAGAAAAATGACATCAAGTGCAATATGATTTGTACCTTTCTGAAATCCCACATCCCTGGAGCCTGGTACTTTGACAGTGGATGCTCCAAGCACATGACCGGATCAGAAGAACTACTTTCCAATATTGTCAGATTTCAAGGTGGAAAAGTAAAATACGGTAGAGGTGCAAATGGTCAGATCATTGGCCAAGGAACTCTTCATGTTCCCGGGATTGTAACGTTGGAAGATGTGTTACTGGTAGAAGGACTTACTGCAAACTTGATAAGCATAAGTCAACTCTGCGACGGCGGTTTCAGTTTCAAATTCAATCGTGAAAAATGTGAAGTCTGTGAGTAGAATGGAGCATGCATCCTCACTGGTCAGAGGACTTCAGATAACTGCTACCAGATCAATAGCGATGCCTTTTTCAAATTGTCTCAATTGAGTGATGCTGAGGTGTGGCATCAAAAACTCAGGCATGTCAACTACAAAATGATGGATATGTTAACCAAAGAGGAATCTGTGAATGGACTTCCTAATCTCAACACCAAGATTATATA
This sequence comes from Phtheirospermum japonicum, assembly GCA_014905375.1. Classification (NCBI taxonomy): domain Eukaryota; kingdom Viridiplantae; phylum Streptophyta; class Magnoliopsida; order Lamiales; family Orobanchaceae; genus Phtheirospermum; species Phtheirospermum japonicum. Next base: position 288,352 of record BMAC01000689.1, on the reverse strand, counting down.
TGTTTGCGAGGCGTGCCAAAAGGGAAAGCAGGTCAGAGTGTCACATCCAACAGTACAGAGTCTCACTACCTCATATTATTTTGAACTCCTTCATATGGACCTTATGAGACCACTTGAGGTTGAGAGCTTTGGTGGTAAGAGGTATGTTCTAGTCATTGTAGATGATTTTTTACGTTTTACTTGGGTAAGGTTTTTAAAAGAAAAATCTTAGACTTTTGAAATATTTAAAAAACTTGCAAAAAGGTTGTGTGTGAGGTTTTGTGTGAATATTGGTAGGATTAGAACTGATCATGGGAAAGAATTTGAAAATGCATCTTTCTCAAACTACTGTTCAAATGAGGGTATAAGTCACGAGTTTTCATCACCAATCACTCCCCAAAAAAATGGCATAGCTGAACGTAAAAATAGATCTCTTGCTGAGATGACTAGAACTATGCTCATTTCAAATGGCATTGCAAAACATTTTTGGGCAGAAGCTATGAATAATATATGTCATATAATAAATAGGGTATAATTTAGACAAGGGTCATGTGTCACACCCTATGAACTATTGTTGGGTAAAAAACCGAATATGAGCTATTTTCATATTTTTAGATGTATTTGCTATGTGCTCAATGATAGAAATCATATTGCTAACTGGACTCAAAAAGTGACAAATGTATTTTCATGGGATATTACCAAAATAGTCATGCATATAGGTTGTTTAATCTTAGAACATGTAGTATGTTTGAGTCAGTTAATGTCAAGTTCGACGATTTGATGAGTGGAGTTAAACCTACCGAGGATAATGATTTGGTCTATGATCAAAATCCTCAAGATAATGTCACGGTTGTTGTAGATGATAGTGCAGGTATTGAAAACAAAGATGCAGGTGCTGAAACCAGAGAAACTAGTGATGTTGGTATCGATGTTGGTTCTGGGAACACAACATCAAACCCAACATCTACTCAAGATGCCGCAGAGTCAGACTCTGAACTAGAAGAGGAAGATCCGGTTAACCCCATTGACTTACACCAGAGGGATATACCATCAACAGTCAAAGAAATCATCCCACGGGCCAAATCATCGGTGACTTAGATGAAAAGAGTACAAGAAAGCGTCAGATCAATTTTAAAGAAATGGTTAGGTATGTCTGTTTGTCTACTAACTGTTCTAAAATTCGAGAGTCTTTGTACCTTTCTAATACAGAGCCCAAGCGTGTGGAGGATGCTCTCAAAGATGAATTCTGGATAAAGGCGATGCAAGAGGAGTTAGATCAATTTACCAGGAACGATGTATGGGATTTAGTTCCTCATCCAGAAAACTCTCACGTGACAGGAACAAAGTGGATCTTCAAGAAAAAAATGGATAGGCAAGTAACATTGTAGGGAACAAAGCTCAATTGGTTGCACAAGGGTATACCCAAATTGAAGGCATCGACTTTGATGAGACATTTGCTCCTATTGCTCGCATTAAGTCGGTAAGACATTTACTTGTTGTTGCTTGTCATATGAAAATATCTCTACATCAAATGAACATAAAGAGTGCTTTTCTAAATGGAGTTTTAAGTGAAGAAGTGTATGTTGAGCAACCTAAAGGTTTTGTAGATCCTCAAAAACCAAACTTTGTTTTAAAACTGAAAAAGGCTTTATATGGTTTAAAACAAGCTCCTAGAGCTTGGTATGAAAGGTAAACTCAACACCTGCTCTTTTTAAACTTTAGACGAGGGGAAGTAGACAAAACCTTCTTTCTCCTTAGATCAAAGAAGAACATCTTGATTGTCCAGATTTATGTAGATGATATTATTTTTGGATCTACTAATGAGCAGATGGTAAAGGAGTTCATAACTCAAATGTCCGACACATTTGAGATGAGCATGGAAGGTAATCTCTCATACTTTCTTAGTTTGCAAATCGAACAGCCGGATGATGGTATTTTCCTTTCTCAGTCCAAATATGCTAAGAATTTAGTTAAGAAATTTGGGTTAGAAAGTGAAACGCATAAGAAAACACCCTTGGGAAAAACTGTGAAACTGTCGAGAGATGATGTTAGTAATGGTGTTGATAACACCATGTACAGAAGCATGATAGGGAGTCTGTTATATCTGACAGCAAGTAGGCCGGATATTATGTATAGTGTGTGTCTATGTGCTAGATATCAATCGAATCCAAAAGAGTCACACCTAAAAGCTGTTAAAAGAATCATAAGATATATTGCTGGCACAACTAAATTAGGTGTTTGGTATTCTAAAGAAACTGGTACTAAACTTGTGGGGTATACTGATTCGGACTGGGCTGGGAATGTTGTGGATAGAAAGAGTACTACAGGGAGATGTTTTTTCTTGAGTAATAATCTAATCCCATGGTATAGCAAAAAATAAAATTGTATCTCTCTTTCTACAGCTGAAGTCGAGTATATTGCAGTTGGAAGTGCGTGTACACAATTGTTGTGGATGAACCAAATGATAAAAGACTACGGTCTACACAGTAGAATATTGACTGTGCTTTGTGATAATTCCAGTGCCAATGACATCTCAAAAAATCCAGTCCAGCATTCTCGAATCAAACACATTGACATAAGGTACCACTTTATTCGAGACTTGGTTGAGAGGTAGATAGTTAGCCTTGAGCATATAAGAACAGACAATCAACTTGCTGACATCTTCACAAAGGCATTATATTTAGAGAACTCGTTTGAGAAGAGATCTCGGTATGTGCATTGTTTAAGTCAATGTTGGTTTTGATGTTGTAACACTCCAAACTAACATCAGTCACAATATCTGTATAATCTTGCATGCATTTTTATTTTCTTTTTCATACATAATCTAAATGCATTGAGTGTGGTGAAAAGTATAATAAGGTCATGTGTTGTAATAAAACTGATGACAAAAAGACTAACCTCTTCAATTAGGTGATTGTGAAATTTTCCCGCATAAATAGGTTTTCTCCCAGGTCCAAAAACAAGAGGTGTTAACAGCAATTGTTGAAGATATGATATCTCTCTTCTAATCCCTAAAAAGATGAAGAAAATCTGGATTTAAACAGGATCCTATCTTTAAATTTCACCTCCTTGAGTGATTTTGACGTAGTCATTAACTTGGCTTAAGGGGTCTGTTTTCATTTACTTCACCAAAGACAATGTTGGTTATAATGTCATCAGACATGAAAAGCAACACTGATCAAGGTACTAAAACCATAAAGTGAATGATTTTTTAATCTTTTTAGGCATCAGTTAGGATATTCATACTTTGAGAAGATGCCTCCTTGCTGTGCATTCTGTTGCTTGTGTTTGTGTCTAACTTGAATTCTCTTAATCGTGTTTTAAATCTTGCTAACCAAGTGTTGCAGTGGAGTTATAATCGTATGGCTGGACAGGTAATAAAGAGATTAATTTGGAGAGTGGAATTTCATCTTGTAAAGGATTATTTCTACTGTGGTGATGGTTCAATTAATTCAGCTCAATTTTTTGGTTGATTTTGTAGTAGAGTCGTGCAATTTTAATTTTAAAATTTATGAGATAATGGTTAAGTGGATTGAGATCATGTATCATACATTAAGGGGGAGTGGTGTTTGTTTTATGAAGGAAAGAAAATCAGCCTTAGGCCTAAAATCCACTGGTAGGTAAATAAGGGTTATTTCCTTTTATTTTTCACTTTTCTCTCTCCTTGGCAACGATTACTTTTTGGTATCCTTAAATATCTGATTTTCTTACCGTTCACTCCACTTTTCCATAAACCCTCTGAAATTAAAACTCTCCAACTCCCACATACTTCTCCGTCTTCTTCGATTTTGTTGTTGCTCGTGTTATTTATTGAGTCTCTCGGGATGTCGAATCCATCTTCTTCATCAAATGTTCCTGAGTTACCGGCTGGAGTACGCCGTTCCAGCGAGCAGGCCCCTGTGAGTTTTCCGAAACTGGCGGTCTGGACATTTTCGCCGAAGTGGGTGGTGGTTCTCCTACAAAACCACCACCAATTACAACATCGCCGACTTCCTCGTCGCCGCACGAGTCTCAAGATGTTTTGCCTGTTCCTGCGCCGATCGACACCGCTCCAGAACTACAGTTGTTTCCAGGCCAGCCCGGAAACGAGATAGACGTTGACAATCCACCTGATTTGTCATTTGTCGCCGACACGTTTGGACCGGTTGGGAACCCCACTCTGAAGAGATCCCGGAGGTTGCGCAATATTCCTCCCGGCGTGGTGCCACCGGCCAATCCGAAAATCCAAGCAGGTCCTAGACGCAATGTGCCGATTGAGCATATGAACCTTGCTGAGGATGTCACCATGATGACGGACCCCACCCTAATGATGACGAGTATGTTCCTGCTGCTCCGGTTGTGGCGCCGGTGTCCCCGTCTGCTCCAAGCCTGACAAAGAAGAAGACACCTCGCCGGAAGCGAATTGTGAAGCTGGCTGACAAGAGAAATCCTCCGACATCCATTAAAGGTTCCCCGGGCTCTATTGAAACAGAGTATTCGTCTCCTCCTTATATAATTTTGGACTTTTTCTCTGGAGAGGTGTCAAGTTCCTCCAGACTGGTTGCTGATGATCCTCCTCCATCTCCTGTTCGTGAGACTCAACCTGAGTTTGATCCTGACCTGTTCGAGTACTCTCCTGATTCCTCTTATGATGTTCCTCTTTGTGATATCTTGTCTGCTTAAAATGATGAAAAGAAGAAATCCAGGGTAGCAAATAAGGGCAATGTTGGTCCTCATGTTGATTCTCCAAAACCAACATCTCCGCAAACTCAGTCTGCCTCATCCTCCAATTCTGCGTTTGCAGATACTGCTTCTCCCGACCACGAATCGATCCCATCTGATACCTCCGCTCATTCTCATTCCTCTACTGGCACTCCAACTCAGACCATTGAGCTTGAAGACATGGAACTGTTTTCCGAGAGATTCTTGACTGCCAAAGTCGAGGAGTTATTTTCGGAGTACCAAACCCGGAGTTTTCTTGCTGAGCGCCGAGTTCCTGCTGAGGTGTTTGAGAAGCAAACTTTGATTGCCTTCTTTCAACATAAAGGTATGTACTCCACTGTCTCCACCGCTATGCCTTTTGTCCGCGATATAGTCCTGGAATTTTATGCGAATTTGGTGCCTTCCATTGTTGATCTTAAGTCTGTGGATTATGAAAATGTCTTTGTGCGTGGAAGCACTAGTACAAAAACTACATTTTAGAACAGACAAAAAAGTCAATCCAGAAGGGTATTTTTAAAACTGTTCTGGATAGCACTTTCTAGAACGGTATTTTAAAATACCGTTCTGGAATGATGACTTTCCAGAACGGTTTTACAATACCGTTCTGGAAAGTATACTTTTCAGAACAGTATTTTAATACCATTCTGGATTGAGGAACATTCCAGAACGGTTTTAAAATTACCGTTCTGGAAAGTCTATCTAAAAATAAATAAATTGCAATCCAGAACGGTATTGAAATTAACGTTCTGGGTTTATTGATCAATCTAGAATGGTATTTATAATATACCGTTATGGATTGTATTTTCTTTTTGAGAAAGATTTTCCAGAACAGTAATTTCAATACCGTTTTGGAATGTTCGTCAATCCAGAAAGGTATTAAAAAATCGTTCTTGAATGTCATTCTAAAAAAAAATCCAGAACAGTATTTTTAATAATACAGATTTGAAAAATCTTTACCAATTTGAATATTTTCATAATTTTTTTGCGGGTATATGGGGTGGGTAAATGAAATATTTCACAAAACTTGAGAAAAAAAAAGTGCGCTTTAAAATAACACACGAGCGAAAATAATTTGAGAAAAAAGCCCGTCGCCTCTGGCTCTCCACCCATGCTCTTCGCCGCCCTCTACTCCAACACCACCACAATCAGCCCTGCTTCTCCTTCCAGCCACCACCACCACCGACAGTTCCAAGGCAAAGCCACCACCACCGATAATCCTGAGGTCTTGTCTCCACCGACAACCCTCTAATCCCCCCGTCTACTTCGCCCACCGCCTCTCTCAGCACCACCAGCTTTCCTTCCACCCCCGCTTCACTTTTCGGCGGCTGCTGCCGTCCGTTGGCTGGATCCAATTCGCCCTTTTTGTCACCAAGCATGAGATCCTCGACTCTTGTGGTCTCGATGTTTTGATCTTCATTAGTGATTAGAGTAGATTTTTCCTTATTTTTATTAGCTTTTTAGTTCGTTTTTATATTTGTTTTTGGTATAAGTTGGATTATTTAAGCATGATTCCGTAATTTTATAATTCCAGCTTATTTTACCACATTTTGATCTTAATTGATGCAATTAGGTGATGTTTCGTTGTTTTTCACCTTACAGCTAAGTAACCGGAAGAGTTTAGCGCGTAAAAGACGAAGTTCGATGTTCAAGAGTAGAAAAAACAAGCCTTCCGGTGAAACGAGTAGCAAACGATCGAGAAAAGGAGACCGACGCTCAGTCGCGTCGACTGACGCGACCGTCGACGCCCATCGATGCGAGCCGTGCCAGCGAGCCATGGTCCGCGTCGGTTGACGCAAGGACGACGCTTTGCCGACGTGACGTTCTGAGGAGTCGATGTCGACGCACCAAGGTCGACGCAACGTCGACGCTAAGTTCTGAGGCGTCGATGTCGACGCACAACGTCGACGCACCTGCCAGCGACGCGCGCACCCTGCCGACCGCACATGCCGAGCGCTGTCGACCAAGACTGCCGACATCCGCCGAGCACCTGCTCGCGTCAGTCGACGCTCCACCGACGCTCCGTCGAAGCGACGGCCCAGAATTTGGAAATTAGGGTTTCTTGAGCGCCAAGACTCCTAATATCTATATAAACCCTCATTATTTCGGGTTTTGAGAGTGTGCCACGACAGATACATCTCCCCTAAGGTTCCTTAGCTCATATAAAGAATAAATCCACTTCTTATAACAAGATTTGGAGACGCGGATCAAGGATCGAAGTTCTACGCGCCCGAAACACCGATTTCGCGCTCGAGAGTCCYTTTTCGCCAAGATCAGCGTTCAAACTCCGGAATAGCTGGAGCTTTTTATTYCTGTTCGTAGTTACAATAAGTACTCTAAACCTTTAGTTAATTTCTTAGATAATTGCTTAGTTAATTTCGTTGTTAATGCTAGACTAGTTAAATTAGTTTAATCGTTTTATGCTCGTYTTTTGGATATTGATTAATTTAGTTTATTTATGCMATRTGMTTCATYCTTAGTTAATGWTCGTGGATTGGTATGATTCGTATGTTAGCAATAGATTCTTAAATTCGTGCTTTAGATACGTTAATTAGCRTTTAATCTTCGTAGTGTTAATCGATAATTTAGTTATTGCTTTTAGTTGATAATTTAGCATAATTAGTTTAATTAGCTTTAGTATACTGCTTAGTTCGTAATTTGTAATCTAGGTTAAAGTAGTTAGTTTAATTAGTTTAAATTATCGTCTTAGTTTATAATGATCGAATCAATCTTTTCAAACCCCCAAATGTATATGTATGTTATTAAAAATTGAGAAAAACATCGATAGGACCGAACAGTTGTTTCCTCGAGAGATACGACTCGAGTCAAACTCATCACCCTACAGTTACCTCGTACACTTGCGAGCAAACTGACGTGCTTTTAAATTATTTATTAAAACGGGGTGCACAAAAGTTTGAGTCAAAAATTTGGCGTCGTTGCCGGGGAAGCAACGAGTAGGAATTAAAGATGTTTTTCATTTTATTTTCTGTTTAATTTTATTTGCTTTTACTTGGTTTTTGCCATTTGGTACGTTGACGTGTTGTTGAGTTTATGCAAGGAAGGCGATCACTTCAACGCGACCTTTTACTATTCATTGACAACATTCACCGTTCAAATCCGCCAAGACCAAGACCCGTTCTTATTCCCGAGGATAATTCCTCGACAGCAACCGATTTTGCTTGCGATCAAGTTCCCGACATCATGTTAGGGAGCACATTCAATTCGAAACGGCGATTCACCACCAACGCCCCATTCGAGCTGAGCATGGTAGTGATCCAAACAAGTCACATTCTTCTAGACGTGACAAAAGAAGAAACGAAGGAGTTAACCAGCAGCACAACATAGTCAATCACCCGCTCAACATGGAGAATTTGAGGCAAAACGAAGAGATGAACGACAATGTCATGCGTCAGCACAATGTTGAGAACGTGGCATTTAAGAATGAGGATATTTTTGCAGCGAAATGCCTTTATGAACAATCAAAGGCACGTGAATGAGTGGTTGGAAAATCAAGATCATGGTTACGAGCAAAAACAATTTCGGAAGGAGAAACGAGCGCGAGAACCGTTACGCGCATAACGACCACTACGAGAGAGCATATGACCAATCTCGAGACCCAAGGGGAGATCGAGCACTTAGACAGCGCGACTTGGCACGTCCAAAGGTTGTACCCTTTAGGTTCTGCCATTGTTCTTGGACCGACCGCAAGGGCCGTGGAGATTAAACCGCATCAACCAACCTACTCCCAACCTTTCATGGGAATGCGCATGAAGACCCCTTGGCATTTTTAAATTATTTCGTTGATGAAGTTGGCCGATTCATAGTTCATGGCCTTCATCAAGAGGAGGTCCAGATGTTTTGTTTTCCGTACAGCTTGAAGGACAAGGCGAAGTCATGGCTACTGTCCTTAGAGCCCGGTTCGTTAACCGACTGGGATATGATTAGCGAGAAATTTCTGAACCAATATTATTCAGCCCAAACGACGGGGCATCTTCGGAGGCAAATTGCTACTTTCGAGCAGTTGGATGGAGAAGCTATTTCATGAAACATGGGAGCGCTACAAGACACTTTTGCAAGCGTGCCCCCATCACAACTATTCTCCGGAGATGACTAACCAGTTCTTTTTCGATGGTTTATTAGACCATGGGAAACGAGAGGTAGAGATAGCAGCGGGAGGAGATTTTGGAGACTTGACAGCACACGAAGCGAGACAAGTATTGGAGAAGCAAAGCGAAAAATCCAGACAAACCAACTCTCGGCCTCGTAAAATGAGAGTTAATGAAGTTTCCATTACCGACCCTGATTTAGACGATGGCAAGTTAGTAAAGGCAAAATGTGAAGAGATTTTCGACGAGAAATTAGCTGCTTGGAAAAGCCGAGCGAGGCTAGCAAGGCCGCTGCACAGAAAATGGCTGCGAATTGCCAACCAGTGTGGATCCCTCCAGAATTTAGCAGACGCATGTCCTAACAACAGTGAGCAGCAAGAGGAGGTTAAACGCGATCCAAAGTTATTCAAACCAAAAGAAGTACACACCACAACGTGACAATCCTCTTCTCAAGTGGGGTCCGGGCAATCCAAGTCATATGCCACCTGACCCACAATACCCACCACCACAGTATGCTCAAGCACCACCAGCGCCGCCACAACAAAATAATTTTCATACACAAGGGCAGACGTCGAGTGCAACTCAACCAAATGATTAGCTGTTAGTTTGGCAGCAGAATCAAGTGGCTGAGACGATCAGTAATAGAGAAGGGCTCACAAAGGTGAATGCGAAGATAGACGAACTTTCAAAGAAGGTGAGCGGAATAGACCATCTTTCCGGTATTGTGCATGATCTAGCTAAAAACATGGATAGAATGGAGAGAACTATGGGACAAATGGCAACTGATATTGCTAGGTCAAATAAGGAGAAAGACAAGCTACCAAGCCAACCGGAGCAAGCATCGGCGGTTCACGTCCTTCGTAGTGGGAAGAAGATCGACAATGGCATAGAGAACCAAGATGAGGAGCTTGTTCCTAAACCAGTGGACAAGATACATAAATCCACCAATAGATACGTGCCTGGTTCCATTCAAGGGACAATTCTGAGCAACACCCTTGGCAAAGACGAAGCATCACTGCCGAAGCAATCGACGACGCAAATTAAGGATGTTGTTCCTTTTCCGAGCCGGTTGCGCCCGGCGAAAGAGAACAAGAGGTTCATGGAGCTATACAACCTCTTGAAGAATGTCAACATCAACCTACCACTTTTGGAAGTAATAAAAACAATGCCCGCCTACGTAAAATTCTTTAAGGAGCTTGCTTCAAGAGAGAGACGTTTGGCGACGAATCAATACGTTCCATTACCAAAGGAGGTTAGCGCGATTTTTAAGAAGCCATTGCCACCCAAGGAACGCGATCCTGGAAGTTTTTGCATCACTATTTCGTTGGCCAATGGACAAAAAGCGATAGGAATGTTAGATCTTGGAGCAGGGATAAATTTACTGCCATATTCACTTTATCAAGCATTTGATCTTGGACCACTTAAGCCGACAACCATGCGCCTACAATTAGCCGATCGCTCGACCCGACGACCCTTGGGGGTAGTCGAAGATGTTTTAGTGCAAGTTGGAGAGCTCGTAATTCCAGTTGATTTTGTGGTTATGGACGTCGGCGAGGTACCGACTGAAGGTACTGAGCATACCATCTTACTGGGACGCCCGTTTATGTCTACTTCCCATACGCTAATTGATGTTCACAAAGGAAGGATGACCATGACTGTTTTGGGCGAAACAGTGACGTTTTCTTTAAGAGATATTCAACACACTCCCTCCCCTATCATGCAAGAGGATGATTCATTCATTGATCCTGTTACTTCATGCGTAAACGAGTTACGAGAAATCGCGACTTTGAACAAACTGAGCGACGGGGACGATGCTGGATTTTCTACCGAGGGAGGGGATAAACGAGTCGATTCAAGCAAGAAGCACGACGAGTTTGAAGAGCATATGCACTTAAGTGGAGAAGAATTGATCGAGTTGTTGGGAATTGACATACGCGACATCGTGGCAGAATTTGGAGACAATTTTGATGAGGAGTGTTCGCACGAATCCGAGCAAAAGGTGGAGTCTAAACCACCAATAAATCGTTCAAGGCACAAGGGCGAGGCTTATTTCAAGGATTGGACGAGAAATATGAAGAATTCAAGGAAGGTTCGCACGAATGAAGTCAAGAACTTGCAATTTGAGGTTGGAGAATTAGTCTTGTATAATAACGAACGTAAGTACGACCCAGCCGATTTTGGAGCTTCATGGAGCGGACCATTCTCGATT
>BMAC01000689.1:255571-268447 GCA_014905375.1 Phtheirospermum japonicum | reverse complement strand
GCCCATCATCGTCTTCGTCGTGTAGTCGAGACGAAGATCCCCCTCTAGTCGACGACCTCACTCGGGGTGCCGGCGCACACGCGAGTGGTAGTGAAGAGGTTCCCAAGCGGGCTAAGTCCGCTTCCGGGCCGGATCGAACCCGAAGTGACGGGCGAGGCCGGTAACGTATGGCATTTTAGCCACTATAAATTTCGAATGAGCCAATCATAGCCAAATATTCATGCCTATAGCCATGAGTGTTTCTAAGACGACCCTACAACCCATTAAAAGCGTGGGGTAGGAAATTGTATTTTTATTGGTTATTTGAGTCTTGGAAATTTTTATTAGGAAATTAGTATTTTGTAATTAAGGACCACCATCCAAAAAATAAAAAAAGAAAAAAAGAAAAAGAATTAATACCCCATAAAAAATTAAATAATAATAATAAAAGGGGAAATAAAAATAGGATGGTGGATAGTGTTGATTAATTGCCTACGCGCTTGTAAAGACTTGAGTCTAATTGTTTATTTTATGAAGCCTAATGTTTAGAAGGCAAAAGTTGTGTAAGAAGCATGTTATAAGCTTCAATTGTGCTTAAGTGGTTTGAGCTTATAGTCGGTTTTACAGTTGCGAGTTGGGAAATAGCCTATATTTTAAAGGCTACGTATGAGAGTTTAGTGAGGTTTTTATTTTTGAACGAGGTGAAGCAATGTGCTTCGTGATTAGATTAGGTTGGGTGGGTTATTTAGCCACACGACTTATATATTCCATACCCGTCCAAAGAGCCTTACGTTACAACCCGCGAAGACCTTTTCTGATTCTTAGTTTTGATATCACACTTAATTTGCGATTGAAAAGAGATTGATTTTCTGTGCTTATTTATTGTGCATGTAATTGTATGATTTGAGTGTATACACGTCCCATGCAGAAAATACTTGAGTGCTTTTGAGCGTACTTATATATGTTATCCTTCGTGAGGAAGCATGATTTTATTTTGAAGCGACGATGTAATAATGGTTGAGTGTTTGACGTTGTGTGACTTGTACCTATATTTTCAAAATTATCTATGTAGCAACGCACGACTCTTTGCTTGAACTTATTTTCATTCAAGTTGTACTTCGAAATTATCGTTTGTTCGAGGACGAACAAACCAATAAAGCGTGGGGTAGTTGATTAGAGTAGATTTGTCCTTATTTTTATTAGCTTTTTAGTTCGTTTTTATATTTGTTTTTGGTATAAGTTGGATTATTTAAGCATGATTCCGTAATTTTATAATTCCAGCTTATTTTACCGCATTTTGATCTTAATTGATGCAATTAGGCGATGTTTCGTTGTTTTTCACCTTACAGCTAAGTAACCGGAAGAGTTTAGCGCGTAAAAGACGAAGTTCGATGTTCAAGAGTAGAAAAAACAAGCCTTCCGGTGAAACGAGTAGCAAACGATCGAGAAAAGGAGACCGACGCTCAGTCGCGTCGACTGACGCGACCGTCGACGCCCATCGATGCGAGCCGTGCCAGCGAGCCATGGTCCGCGTCGGTTGACGCAAGGACGACGCTTTGCCGACGTGACGTTCTGAGGAGTCGATGTCGACGCACCAAGGTCGACGCAACGTCGACGCTAAGTTCTGAGGCGTCGATGTCGACGCACAACGTCGACGCACCTGCCAGCGACGCGCGCACCCTGCCGACCGCACATGCCGAGCGCTGTCGACCAAGACTGCCGACATCCGCCGAGCACCTGCTCGCGTCAGTCGACGCTCCACCGACGCTCCGTCGAAGCGACGGCCCAGAATTTGGAAATTAGGGTTTCTTGAGCGCCAAGACTCCTAATATCTATATAAACCCTCATTATTTCGGGTTTTGAGAGTGTGCCACGACAGATACATCTCCCCTAAGGTTCCTTAGCTCATATAAAGAATAAATCCACTTCTTATAACAAGATTTGGAGACGCGGATCAAGGATCGAAGTTCTACGCGCCCGAAACACCGATTTCGCGCTCGAGAGTCCYTTTTCGCCAAGATCAGCGTTCAAACTCCGGAATAGCTGGAGCTTTTTATTACTGTTCGTAGTTACAATAAGTACTCTAAACCTTTAGTTAATTTCTTAGATAATTGCTTAGTTAATTTCGTTGTTAATGCTAGACTAGTTAAATTAGTTTAATCGTTTTATGCTCGTATTTTGGATATTGATTAATTTAGTTTATTTATGCGATTTGGTTCATGCTTAGTTAATGTTCGTGGATTGGTATGATTCGTATGTTAGCAATAGATTCTTAAATTCGTGCTTTAGATACGTTAATTAGCCTTTAATCTTCGTAGTGTTAATCGATAATTTAGTTATTGCTTTTAGTTGATAATTTAGCATAATTAGTTTAATTAGCTTTAGTATACTGCTTAGTTCGTAATTGGTAATCTAGGTTAAAGTAGTTAGTTTAATTAGTTTAAATTATCGTATTAGTTTATAATAATCGAATCAATCTTTTCAAACCCCCAAATGTATATGTATGTTATTAAGAATTGAGAAAAACATCGATAGGACCGAACAGTTGTTTACTCGAGAGATACGACTCGAGTCAAACTCATCACCTTACAGTTACCTCGTACACTTGCGAGTAAACTGACGTGCTTTTAAATTATTTATTAAAACGGGGTGCACAAAAGTTTGAGTCAATTAGGCTTTTCAATCAATAATTATTATATTAAATTGATTTTTGCTAAATTATAGCCCTAATTGAGTGGATTGGTTTTTTTTCCTTCAATTCTATTTGATTCTTATCGATTGATTTACAGTTCAGTATATGATTGATTGGTTTATTGATGATGTGATAACGTGTTCTTGAGTTCTGTGGATTTAATTGCCCATTTGAATGTAAAATATCATCGCTTCTTTGATTTTATGAAACTTTTGATGTACTGCAATCTTATTTTATTTCTGCCCTTTTTTCTCTTGAATATGATCTGATTCTCAAGTTAGGGTTTTAATAATCACTCTAATTCGATCGTGGTTGTTGTGCTGGGGTTTGAAGAGTTATGGGCTTGCTTTAATTTGATCAGATTATTGATTATCCGCGTTAAGAGGCCCATAATAACCAGTTTCTGCCGTTGTGTTGTGGTGTTTTTCTGCCCTAACCATAGAGTAAGATTAATTTTTACTGCTCCACCTCAAAAGAATCTCAACGAGTATGATTATTGCAAGAATTATATGTTTCTGAATTGGGTTATTATTTCTTGAATTTATTTTTATTTGTTTGTTGTGAAATTTCTGTATCAGGTGCATAAAAATGTCGTCTTTAAGGAATGTCGTCCCGATAAAAGCTCACAAGGAGCGTGCCCAGCCATGAGTTCTTCTCCCCCTTTTGAAAATTATTTTAATTGATTGTGGGATTTGATCTTTTGACTAGTTTTGCTTTTTATATTTTTTCTAATTTTTTGCTTATTTGTTTGATGCTATATTTTTATGTCGGTCATTCAAGGAGGAGAGTTGGGCTACTCGAAAAGCACAAGGATTATGTCGTGCTAGCGCGAGCCTACCACCAAAAGGAGTAGGCTATTCGGGTATTTTTTTGTAAACCTGTATTTTGTTGTTTTTTGGGTTAAAGATGTGGCTCAACAATGGAATTTTAATTAATTTTTGTAAGTATTATATATATTGGTTGTACATACATTCTATAGAAACTTAAAGAAAAAGCCGCGTTTAGGAACCCTGAAGAGTTCTACTTCAAGATGATTAAGACAAAAACTGTCAATGGAGTCCACAGATTGGCGTAAGATTAGATAGCAAGTTATTTATTTATTTAATTACAAGTTTATTTTATAGTACCGTCTCCAAAAAGTATTTGCATATGTTGACTTTGGTTGGTCTTGTTATGCCGTTGTTGAAGCAGAATGAAATAGCCTAAATAAATTGCTGAAACTTGGAATACATTATGCTGCTTGCTACTTCTTGAGTTAACAATCGACCACTTTGCTGGCTTTTCATGATCTATCTCTTTTTCTTGTTTGCAGTTTTTCTTTTCATTTAAGTGCATTCTTTCTTCTTTTTTTCCAGCTTATTTCTTTCAAAATTACAACGGGGCATTTAAAATTACTTGTCACAAATAGCTATAAGATATAAGTATTTGTTAATTCTTCATGTAAAATGGTGTGATGAATTGTCAAATTTGTTCGACAAGATGCTGCCAGGCTCTTTAAATGGTCTAGAAAGATACATCAAACATATGCTATAAAGATTGCTCTAACAGGTCTATGATCAGAAAATCTTGATTCAACTCTGTCATATTGTATCTGTTTCAATCCCCTGCCAAATCAAATTATCCGATCGCACCTACAAAACTTTGTCTATCATCATTTAACTACCAAATTTTATGAAAGTGGAGGAATGAATTTGAAAGGCAAAAGTGACTCACCATGCTGGAGCTTGCATCCTCTTTGCTTCATTTTTGTGATTAGTTCCAAATAAAATAAAAGGAAATCATTTGAAGAGATAAAATTATTTTTGGTTATATGAATGATTCCGTTATGCATCATGTATTATTTGAAAACATATCTATAGGATTAAGAATCTAATCTTATTCACATATTTTTTTCCATTTATTTAAGCCATTTATGAATCTATCTTGTTACCTTTATATGTGTGTAATATAAATTTTAAGTATCAGTATCTTTTAAAATTATATGGAAGAGATAGAAAACGTGATGATTTGAACTATTGTTGGCTTTATTGTGCTTATTGGACAATAAATGGTCTTTAGGAGATTTTTATGCTATTAAATAGAGAACAATTGACACACATTGTTCTTGCTTGTATTTCTTAGAAGTAAAAATCTTATCACATTGTAACAAGTCTTGTGTTTTAATTTAATCCATATGTTGCAGCAAATAAGGTGCAAAGAAGGGTGATTTTGCAACTTCTGGGAGTTAATTTAATCTCTGGAAATGTTGTTCTTGCTGCACCGATGCATGAGATGAAAGAACCAGATGTTCTTAGGTATATGCTTCTTGGACTTTTTTGTTTCTACTTCTTCTAATTTGGACTTGAGTTGGTTCTTATGCATGATGGTCTGCTCTGGTTTTAAAATTGGGGTATTCTGTATTGTTTCATCACAAATATCTCTTCTTTATATTAATAGATGATGAAATAAAAGCACACTTGTGTTTCATCACAATGATCGATTCTTTATATTAATTGATGATGGGATTGAAGCTTGTTTTTATTTTTTATAAGACTGAAACAACAAAAATGACTTGATTTTCTCATTTTTTCTTTACTAGGAGAAATTTGTATTTGGGTAACCTTTTTGTTTCGGCGATTTTTTTTTAAATAAAAATGCTGACATTGTAGTATTTTCAGAACATCACAAATGTCGGTTATTTATATTAATTGATGGTAAAATATAAGCCTGCTTGTGTTTTTCTCGGTTGATAAGATTTAAACAACAAAAAAGATTTGATTACTGTAATGGCTTGTGTGTTGGTTCTTGATTGATTATTCAAGTATTTTATAAGGATGTCATATATAATTACAATATTATTATTTTAAAATTCCATATAAGTAATGTTGGTCATCTGTAGTCTCTTCGTATTAATAACACAAAAAATGTTATTAATAATATTTGTTTAGTATGTAGTGCTTTGATATTATCTTCTAATTATTTATATTTTCATTACATGTATGTTCGAAGCAATTTATCTTCTAATTCCATTCAGGCTATTAAATAAGGAGCAGATGTCAAAGCAGTTTATATGTTTGAATTTCTTAGGAGTTTCTGAAATGTAGTGTTATTAGCATGTCATGCTCATATGAATGCTTTTGCACCATATGGATAAGAAATTATTATCAAGAATACGACGGCATTGCAAAGTTGAGGTCCAAATTATGAGCTGTTAGTTTCAACTGTCTTTAGAAAATATAGGGTAAATATCATTTTATGCCCTTGAAATCTAGGCAGCACCAAATAGTGATTCTCAGTTGGATTTAGTTTTTATTCCATAAATTGATTATGTTCTAACTAAAGAGTTGAGTTATAAAACTCGTTTGAATTTCACTAAAGTACTAAACCAAACCAAAAGGCCTTATATTTCTGAATCTGTGTCTTTTTGGTTTACCTTTGTGCAGGTTGCATCTTTCCCATTTGACGACCACAATTGCCCTCCTAATGAACTTATAAAATTGTTTTGCCAAAGTGCTTACTCATGGTTGAAGGAGGACATATTAAATGTGGTAGTTGTTCACTGTAAAGCTGGGAAGGCAAGGACAAGTTTGATGATGTGTAGCCTTCTTCTGTTCTTAAAGGTAAAAGCATAGTCACCTAGACTATCAAAACACTGCTTTTGTTCTATGGGAAAGATTACCTTCTTTTTTTGTCATTATTTTTATGTTGTCATTAACTGCAGTTTTTCCCATCTGCCGAGGAGTGCATTAATTACTATAACCAGCAAAGATTCATTGATGGGAAGGGTCTCATTCTTCCAAGCTAGATTGTAATTCAAATCTGCCGCCACGAACATTACTAATGGTGCAAGAAAAAAAGATAACTCCTCTGCCGGTAAGACTGTTGATGGCGGATACAAATCGGGCCCGTTGGTGTGAAAGATGTATCCTGCTCTGGATCATTTTCTTCTGGTGACGACGATAGCAGAGATTCGGATAAGGGACAAACTGACGAGTCGTCGAGCTCATCTGCAGAAACAGGTGATGATCATGCAAGGTTTTTGTTTTCCTATTTTACAGTATATATTACTATTAATAATCAAAATGATTAAATTGGTAAAATGTGCTTTTTTATAATTATTATTAATTAATTTCTTTAAGATGAAAATGATATTAAAATTTGGTGTTTTTTTTTATTAATTTCTTCGAAATGAAAATGATAAACTTATTAAAATTGGCTCTTTTTTTTCTTTGTATATATCTTCAAGATGAAAATTATAAACATATTGTCTCTTTTTAGGGAACAAAGGTGATGAAGATACAGATGTTAAGAAATTTTTTGAAAATATTTAGCATCGGCTCAAGTAATGACATTTCAACAGACGATTGGACCACCTCGGATAGCGCCGGGCCTGAGATTAATTCTGGCGCCATTGCTGCTGGTCGGACTCAATACGAGGCCCATCAAAAGTGTTACACTTGACTTTTAGACTTTTACTTCCATCACATATATAGGTGAAGACCTCCTTGCCACCCATTGTATTTTAATCTATTAAGTAATTAATATTCTTCAGGGTCCACATTTTATTCCCCCCTCGTTTCCTCATTTTTGCTTGTATTGATTACTAATTTAAGTCAAACATAACTTATGATGCATGAAGGTCAGTCACCAGAAAATATGATATAATAGGAAGATAATTTCATAGTAGTTTCAGATTTTCACACTAGTGATATGTTAGAGAGAATATTGGCACATGAACAATTATTGTGAGATCCCTTTTGGAAAATAATTGTCTGATAACTAGGCTAAACCCGAGACGTTTTGTTACAAGTGTCCGATGCACTGTTAGCGAAGGGCATAGGATGATGTGGAGAATTGAGATAGTACACTACTGACCATGTTTTGCATCTGGTTTACCCTCTCCTTGTGTATATTTGAGTGTTTGCCTGGAGATATAACTGATGCGTAAATCAGAACAGGATGGCTTACCAACCCATTGCACACAATCTGCTTGTTGTATTGCCATGGTGTCAAATGGACCTTCCAAAATATCACTTTTTTTGTTTAAAATTTTATTATATATTTATTTTCTTAAATTCCTGCTTATTGTTTGACTTCGTTTTATATCATTACGAAGTAGAGAAAATCGATCTATATGGAAAATGACGATATTTAAATCTTATTCTACACACTGATTGTCTATGTTGACAAAAAAACTCCGCTTATTATCTGATGCCATGGTTTATCTTGGATTTTAATACCGATTTTTAGAATGGTGTAAATTTGTCATTGTTTTTGTTTTGATGTTGAATTTGAATTAGATTTATGTTGGTGACCTTACCCGATGATGAGAAATGGCAGACAGACGGACTGAAATGATGTCGTGTTGAGTGTCTGCGTGTTTCCTCTTCTGGAATGTCTCTGAGATCTTGATTTTCTATAAATCATATTTAGTCTTCGATGCATAATTTTATGATATATTCCTTATTTTTCTTATCTGTGATTATGCTGTGATGAAAAATCTTAAATTATGTCTGGACATATGAAACTTGTTCGTGATTGTTTATCCGAGTTATGAGCAAATCTTTATGTGTAGTTAGCATATTCTGATTTAATGGTTTTGCCCTAAATCTCCCTTTACATCTGCATAAACTAAGTTTTTGCATCACATTTGCTGTGTTCTTATCCCTATTTCTGTACATTTGATATTTCTYACTTGATTAGGTATCCAATTGTTGGCTATGATGATTCAAAACTACCTATTTTRTGAGTGGAGATTTTCCTCTTTGATTATAGATACCAATGGATCCTTCTGAGCCTGTTACACAATTGTCTAGTTTTGCATGCTTTTTAGATGTGTTAAAAAAGTTCAATTGATTTTTTCTTTTATTGACCCATTTTGGTGATGATCGCCGATACGAATATGCAAATTGACGATTGTAAATATGCAGACTATAATTATTTGACCAATGGTTAAATCATTAAAAAATTATTTTAGTAGTGTTGGAGCTTGTAGCTTGTTTAATGTTATTAGTTATTGAACTGAATTTGCAGAATGTCTCCTTGAATTACGCAGTGCAATGTTTGTGCATGTATTGAGAATAGGTTAATCTCAGCCAGTCATCGGTTAATCTCATTAGAATCTTCGGACAAAGATTTGAAACTCTGGCCTTGCAGGTATGGAATTTGTATAAGGGCCCCGATTTCCAGTTTCGAATAATCTTTCTCAAAAAGTATACTTATGTCAATATCATGCAGATTTTAGCTGCGGCTTAGCATATCCGTTAGTCCGGGAAATCTCCCTATAAGTCTTCGCCGAGGAACACCGGCGATAAGTCCTTTTCGTTTACGATCGCAATGCAATCATTTATTGGTTTCTGATATCAGGTTCATTCGCAATTTGATTTTTTTTCCCAAGTGGTTTTTAATTTTGACAATTGGGCAAATGATGATACTTGGATAAATTTTATAAATTGAGTTGTTGCTATTTATTATGGATATCAAGTGAGGTGCGTGTTGAAGGCTTGAAGACGCTTGATTACTTTGATAATGTGTTGCATGAAATGAGGTTTACCAGGCAACCATAAAATGAAGTACTTCCCCGCCTTATTTCGGACCTTCTCGTAAGTTGGACTTTGAACTGGAAATGGTAAGCTTTATTCTCAAAAGGAGAAAATAGATAGTTTATTTTCGTCAAATTGTTAACTAGACCCATCGGGTTTTTTCTCCTGTTTATAAGATGTGGATCTTATTACAATGACCTGTTGGATTTGGAATGAAATATCGTTCTTTGTTCTTGAGTGAGTTGTTAAAATGCATATTAGGCTGCTGTCGTTGGTCCTGGAAATGAATTGGGGAAACCTGTGGATGTTAACGAGGCTGCAGATCATATCTTTGGACTTATCTTGATGAATGATTGGAGTGGTACAGCTGATGCTATTAGAGAAGCGTGAAGGTTTTTTTAGGGGAGTGTAATGTTGATGAAATGTATTAAATGTACATAACTCGAGATTGTATTCGATTTTAGTATTTATATATATATATATATGTGTGTGTGTGTGTGTGTGTGTGTGTGTGTGTGTGTGTGTGTGTGTGTTACTTTGTTGATTCTAGATTGCAAGTACTATGATGCACACTCTGTGTTTGTGAGTTTATTTGATTGATAATAATGAATGAAAAACTATGGCCAATGTGGTGTATTTGTTGGTTAATTTGTATTTGCATAATTGAATTTCAGTTTTTTATTTTATTTTTTTACTATTTTCCATAACGGTTTTATTAAATAACTTTCTGGAAAGCGCGACTTTCCAGAACGGTATTTGAAAGAACCGTTTTGGAAAGTGGCGGATCAATATGGGATGGTACCATCTATATCTATCTATATATATATAAAAAGACTAGCGTTTCTAAAGATATATCTTAAGATTTTCCCGCTCATTTCACTTACTATTTATAGTATACTTATTTATTATTTATATAATTATATATGTAAATAAAACTTTTGGATTATGATTTCTACAAATAAAATATGAAATATATATAGAAGAATTATGTATAATTATAAATAAAATAAAATAAAAGAAAAATAAAAATAAAATAAAAAATCTGATGTGAATATAAAATATAAAGAAATATTTAAAATAAATATAAAAATATATAAATAAATAAAATTAATTAGTTAATAAATTTTTGAAACTCAAAAAAGCAAAAATAAAACACATATATTTTCAAATGCTGTAAAATAAAATTATATAGATAAAAATATAAAAACTTATGATTAATTATAAATATTATTTAATAAATATAAAAAAACATAAATTTTTAATAATTGAATAAAATTAAATAGAAAATCCATAAAATAAGTTAATTAACTATAAGAATTTATAATTAGATCCTAAGAAATTATTAAAATAATCTACAAAGAAAAAATAAAATTGAGAAAAATATAAAATAAAATTGAGAAATAATAATATCAATTAAAAAATAATTATATATATAATTATATATATAAATATATATATATATATATATATATATATATATATATATATATATAAAATAAAAAATCTGAAAAATAAAATATAAATATAAAATATAAATCTAATAATTATATAATCTATAAATAAATCTAAATGATTAGTTTATAAATCCTTAAAATTGGAAAAGTAAAATCAAAATATAAATAATTCAAATGATATAAAATATAATTGTTTTTATTATAAATAAAATATAAGAACTTATAATTGAATTACAAGTATTTATGTAATAAATACAAAAAATAAAAAACCAAAAAGTCGCTCATATTATACAATTAAATATAAATTAATAGCTACAAGATAATCACCATTAAATTATAGAAAACTATTTACTAAATCTAAAAATTAAAAATTAAAAGAAATATTAAATAAAATAAATAAAATTGGAAAACAATAAAATTAGTAACAAAAATATAAAAATATATAACTTGATTTTAAAAGATCATCTAATAATTTTGTTAAGAAAAATAGATAATAAATTATAACCAAAAAATTGATGCAACTAAGACAAAATAATACATATATATATAATTGGTCAAAAGAACTTATATTTTCTTCCGAACTTATTTTTTGACAGATCTAACGATACAAGGATAAATCTAATGGACGCATATCTTTCAAATGTGCATATATGACGCGGCTAAAACCCAACTTTGACCCAGAACATGTCACAAACTTGACAATGACCCTTTTTTTTTTTTCGTTTTCCTAAAAAAAACTAAAAACTTATACGAACATAAGTGAAAGCTAAATAAAGTTAAATAATTATTTGATTAAAATTTGAAATCAAAATTATATGTGGGCAGAACAAGAAATGATTATATAATTGCATAATATAAAGAATTTGGTAATTTATATTTTAAATTTTCTAATTAAATAATTATTTGCGGACATTTGTATATTAATAGTTTTAATTTATGACTAATAATATAAAGTAAAAAGGCCCTCAAATAAATTTGTAATACGATTCCTCATTTATTCGGTACTTTTTTTATTCATTTTTATAGTATTTTATATATTTATATTTAAATTTTTTTTATTTTCAAAATTTAGGAGATAATTTTTATAATATAATTTTATTAAATGTATTACTTTATGTTTTCAAAATATTTGAAGATTTATTATATTATATTTTATAATTTCTTGATCCTTTTTGTTGTTTTACTATCAAATTTGAATAGATAAACAACTATTTAGAATTAATTTTTATATATTTGTTTAATTTACTGTAGAACTATCGCCAATTTATTCTTTCAATGCCTTTAAAATAATTATTTAGAATTAATTATAATTTTATTATATTTCTATCTGATTATGAAATATTTTCATATTTATATTATTGTATTATATTATAATAATTTTATTTTATTTTAAAAATTATTAAGAATCATTTGAAATTAAAACATATATTTCATTTTTTTTTAACTAATTTATAGTTTTTTCCGATTTATTTTATTGTTTACAACATTTTAAGTGTATTTTTATTACTTTTAGGATTTAATAAATAATTATTCAGGATTTAAATTATTTTTAATTTTATTTCTATCAAATTATTTTAAAATAAGATTTATTTTATATTATTTACACTATTATTATCTTCTTAAATTTTTTAATTTTTTAATTACTTAATAAATATTTGTAATTAAAATATAATTCTTTTATATATTTAAAATATTTCATATTTATTATGATGAATCTTGTATATTATAACATTTCTATGTTTTCTCTTATTATTAAATAATTATTTATAATTCATAATATTTTAATCTAATTTTAAAATTTTAGGATTTATTTTATATTATTTATAATATATGAGATTTTTGTGATTTTTTTTTTGTTTTAATTTAATTAGTATATATTTATAATTCAAATACAAGATTTCGTATTTATTTAGATAATTTTATAGTTTTTTCAAGTTTATATTATAAATATTATATTTTTATTAGTTAAAGGTTGGTTTGGTACTTGTATAATTATGTGGAAACAAATTATTTCTAAAATTAAAGTACAATAAAGTGCGACTAAAGTACAACTAGATTATTAAGTTGTACTTCAATTGTATTCAAATAGATTGATGTAATTAAATTATGACACAATCTAATGATAAACTCTGGAGTACATTTTGACAAACAATTACAACGAGTACCGATAATTAGTAAAGCCCAAATTTATTATAAGATCTTTACTACGTGTTTGAATACAAAGACAAAA